>JH651283.1:131597-221131 GCA_000260095.1 Tetrahymena borealis | reverse complement strand
CTCTCTAGTCGACTAATTTAGTTTTGTCAGAAAAGTATTTAGAGCTCAGCTTAGAGAAAAAAATCTAAAGTGGGCATATGGCAATCATAAATCCAGGTCCTATTAAACCTATTGCTCCAAACCTTTTAATAAAAAATAATAATGATAAATAAAGTATAAAGTAGGGATTACACTTGTAAAGGTGGGGAATTAATTAGTGTAAATTTCATAAATTTAATTTAAGGTAAAAATATAAGCATGAATAATGAATAACTTAATTAAAGATTTTTTTTCCTCAAGAAGACAGTAATTTATTTTTCTTTAAAAAAATCTGTCAGTAAAAAAGAATGTAAACAATTGATTACCTGTAAAATAATATAGCTCCAATTGAAATAATCGAAAAAGGAGTAGAAAGGAGCATTATTACTAAATTCAATCTATTCTCTATCACAGTAAAATCGTTAGATATGATATTAACTAATTTTCCTAAGTTAGCTTCTTTTATAGTAAAAGCAGAGAGCTTAGTTATTTTAGAATATAAAAGTTTCATAAATACATTACGAGTCAGCGAAGCAATACTGCTGATTACTTTCATTGAGTTATATTACAACAATACATAAATTAAAAGACTCAAATTCATGCCAATTGCAAATAAATAACTCTCATAAACATATTCACTCTCACTGATAGAAGATATTAAATAGGAAAGTAAAATAGATGATACTAATTTAAAAATCAACTATCCAATTATAAATAGAAATATTTATATTATTTAAATTTTAAAAGTCTTAAAGAATATAAAGATCATATCTGTAGGTGATAATTTGCCATGCTTTTCATTTACTCCTTTTATTTTTTCGTCTATGTAATTTTTCATCTTTTCATAAGGATCAATAATTTTTAAGTTGGGAATTAATTGAGGCATATTGTGAATTGATATTTTTTTATAAAGTTTGGAATCTTTTGAAGCTTAGAGCAAGCACTTAAATAGATCAAACAAGAAGAAACGGGAAATTGTACTTGTACCAAAATTGAAATCAAAATTAGAATTCCTACTTTCATTTATGACTTATGAATTTAATTTTTAATCATTATTTTGAATAATTGAGACCCCTAATTAATTATGAGATAAGATTTATTATTAATTAGCTTCAGATTTAAGGTTATTTTCAATATCATTTTCAGTGGTAAGGCACATCTAAGTTGATTCACTTCTAATGTGATTATTCACAAAGAGTTTTTTGTGATGAGTGGTAGGTACATCTAAATATTGAGTAGACAGCATTTCAATAACTTATTTATTTAAGCAATTTAGAATAATTGAATATTTTTATTTAGAATTACTGAGTAAAGAAATATTTTTTCTTTTTAATTTATATAATTAACTAGAATCTTATAATTTAAAAAAATTTATTTAAATTGATTTAATATAAAAAGTACTCCAAATAGCTTTTTCAAACTGTAAATTAAAATTGTAATAAGATACTATATGTAAATTAAATTCATCCTTTTATATTAAATAATAAATTAATCTCCCATCCAAATTAAAATAAGAGTACAACTATTTAGAGGGCCGAATCGAAAGATCAAAATTTGTTTAAGATTTGATATTTTAGCAAGAAATTAAATTACTAGATATATATCTTGTATATAATATTAATTTGAACAAATTATTTATTTTGATGGTTTTCATTTTAAAAATTATATTGTCCAACTTTTTTTCAAGCACTTTCTGAACACCTTTAATTTTAATCTGATAAATATTAACGTGAAGAAAGTTTAAGAATAGTGTTCATGTTTTTTTTACCAGTATTTTAAGCCATTTAATAGAATGTTCCATTTTTAACTTATAATAGATCAAAGGGACTTCCTTACTCTATTACCTTTCCATTTCCCATCACAATTATTTTATCATAGTCTGCTATTGTATTTAAACGATGAGCTATTGTTAATACTGTAGAGTTTTAGAACTTTTCTCTTATTAGTCTTTGAATCAATTCATCAGTATTTGTATCACAGTTAGCTGTAGCTTCATCAAGGACAATTATTTTACTTTACCTTAAAATAACTCTTCCTAAGCAAATTAATTACTTTTCTCCAATACTGAAAATCTATTAATTATTAGTTAAATCAGTCATTAGTTTAGAAGGAAAATTGAAAACCTTTTCTATTATTAATAAGAATAGATTAAATTAGTTTAAATTTATAAAAAATTAATTTCTTACAATATAATCCTATTTCTTTAAGTACTTCTTCAATTTATTCATTACTAAATTGATTTAAAGGATCGAAGTTGTATCTAATTGTTCCTGAAAATACAAAAGGAATCTAGGGAATAATATTTATTCCTTATCTTAGTGTATGTAACCCAATATTCTTAATATTATGGTCATCAATAAAAACTCCACAATCTTAGTTATTGCCATTGTTTGTATTTTAATCTTTATTATTATCAACATCAACTTCTAACATCCTAAAGAGGGCTTAGATTATTGATGATTTGCCTGCTCCTGTTCTTCCAACAAAACCAACTCTTTCTCCCTCTTTAATATCAAATGATAAATCTTTAAAGATATAATCTAAATCAGGTCTATATTTCATCTTAATATTTTTAAATTGAATATTTCCTTTTTAAGGAAATTAAAGGTTATTGCTATTATTATTAGTTTTCATAAATTCATCCTGTTTCTCTTTGTTTTAAAGTGAAAAATTCTTTTCATCATATTATGTTTTTATAGGAGGTTCTTGGTCTAGATCAGCAATATTAAAGCATCTTTGTGCATTTGTCATAGTAATATCAACTTAAATCATTTACCTATCAATAAATTAAAATTTTAAAATTTTAAAGATATAACTTAATCCTCATTAATGAGCACCTACTAAAAATAATTTTTCCAAATTTTAAAATATTTGGGAGTTTCAATATTTTTAATTTATAAAATAGGGTGTTAATTAAATGTTTTATGGAGGATTTAAGATAATTAAATAATACCTAATTCCTTTCTAAAGTGTTTCATTAGAGGCCATAAAAAGAGTAATAGCTTATCCGATAGAAGAGCCATTCCCAGTAGAAAACATAATAAAGAAAACACCAATTGCATTTACAAATGTAGCAAATATTTATATAAAACTAGCAAATCCTCTTTATTACAATTAGTTATAATAAGAGGCCCTAAAAGAATCAGTCAAAAGTAAATCTAATTTATTTTCAAAGTTAGTTACTTAATCATAAACTTTTAGAGGAGCAACACCTTGAATTGAAATATTAAAGTGGGTGTAGATAGGGGATTTTAATTGTAAATCTAATTGTTTAGTATTTATTAAAGATTACTTAAAATTTTTTATTAAAAATCCTAAAAATATAAATTAAAAGGCAAATATTATTAAGAAATAAGGTGCGTTCATTGAAATAGAAATTAAGAATATGATTTAAGCAGATAAAGATTCTAAGGTTTCTTAAAGAATATTGTTAAATTCATAGTCTATCGTTCCTATTTTTTTAAAAATTAAATTTTAAGTATGAAAAATTTTTTTAATAAAATGTAAAATACCTATATCAGCTGAGAATCTATTAAGAATTTTACCAGAAGGATTTTTATCAAAATATTGTACTTTAGATCTAACCAAAGATTTTAATATCTAAATATGTAATTTTTTTCCAGAAGAGTTGATATTAATGCTTAAAATGATTCTTTTTATGACTTGAAATAAAAAATAGATTAAAGCAAAAACCCCTAAAATATTGATTAGAGTTTCGCTATTACTATTTTTAATATCAATACTACCCAATATTTTATTAAATATCACGTAGGTTACATCGTTGCATGCATATAATACCAAAACAAGAGGCCAAGTAAGATATATACTTGAAAGCTTTAAATACCTTAAATATGTTTTATAATTTACATTTATACTTTCTTCTTATTCTTTAAAAATCTATTATTCAGAAATTATTAGATCATTTTCTTATCTTTTTGTTTCAATTATTTTATTTGATTTTTCAGGTTATAAATTGTATTAAGTACCTATTTCTTTTTTAAAGCTACTATTCTATGAATCAGATTCTTCTAAATGCTATATTATAGATGTTTCTTCTTCATTATTATCTTCATTCTCTTCTTGTTGAGGAGTATTTACTTTAAGTTCCTCAATACTTTTCTTAATATCGTTATAAGATCCTTAACATTTGATTTAACCAGACTCCATGATTATTATTTTATCTGAGTATTAAGAAAAATACAATTAATGAGTCACTAATATGACAGTTGAGTTTTGCTTTAGATTTAGAATTACTTATGAAAATAATTTTTTAGCAACCTATTAAATATTTTATTGATAAAATTAAATAGAGATTTTTATAGAATTGAACTACTTTAGAATCAACAGCTGATAATGGATCATCAAGTAAGTAAATATCTGCTTAAGAATAAACAGCTCTAGCAAAAGAGATTCTTGCTTTCTAACCTCCACTAAGATTTAATCCTTTTTCACCAAGTTGAGTTTCATCACCAAAGCTTAATGAGGCAAAATCTTCTAATAAACAGCAATCCCTAACTACTCTACTGTATAAGTCTTAATTAAATGGCCTTCCGAAAAGAATATTCTCTTTTAAGGTAGTATTAAAGATGTAAGGTTCTTGTTCAACATAAGCAATTTTGCCATTAAAGGAAAAATCACCATGATAGTAAGGAATTTCTCTTAAGATACAACTTAATAAGGAGGATTTTCCTGAACCCACTTTCCCTAATATACACACACATTCCTTAGGTTGTATTTTTAAGTTAATATTTGAAAGCACTGGTTATTCTTTTCCCCAGAAGGCATTAAAGTTACTGAAAATTATATTTCCTTTTTATAATTACACTCCTTCTAAATGATTTTATCCTAAAGAAAGGGAAATAAAATTAGAAAACCAAAAAAAATTAAAATCATAATACCTTAAATGCAAGTCATGATTGACTCATTCAAAGAAATAATACTAATTAATCTCTTCATGATAATTTTGATTTCAAAGATTCCTGCAAATCCTACCCCAAATACTTGAACAACAGATTATTTGATAAACTAGAGTAAATCAAGTGAAGAGAAAATTGTAGAAAGATTTAGATTGTCAGTGTTTCCATAATAATAAATAAAATAGAATGAGAGAAAAGATCCTAAAACCCCTGATGAAGTTGAAATGGCATTGTCGATAAATCCTATCAATGCCATCATAAAAATCTTTTTTAATTCTACTTTTCTTACTACTTATACTACATGTTAGAAAGCTTCTTCCCAAGCATACATTTTAATTAAGCGGATTCCTTCAATGATTTCACTAGTTAAGCTAACTCTCTAGTCGACTAATTTAGTTTTGTCCCTGATGAAGTTGAAATGGCATTGTCGATAAATCCTATCAATGCCATCATAAAAATCTTTTTTAATTCTACTTTTCTTACTACTTATACTGCATGTTAGAAAGCTTCTTCCCAAGCATACATTTTAATTAAGCGGATTCCTTCAATGATTTCACTAGTTAAGCTAACTCTCTAGTCGACTAATTTAGTTTTGTCAGAAAAGTATTTAGAGCTCAGCTTAGAGAAAAAAATCTAAAGTGGGCATATGGCAATCATAAATCCAAATCCAATTAAACCTATTGCTCCAAACCTTTTCATAAAAAATTAAGATGATCATTAAAGTATTAAGTAGAGATTACACTTGTAAAGGTGGGGAATTAATTAGTGTAAATTTCATAAATGTAATTAAAGAAAAATATAAGCTTGAATTCCTTAAACTTTATCAAACATCCTTTTTAATTTCCTATTAAGGTAGTAACTTATTCTTCTTTAATAAAAATTAAAAAAATAAACTATTTGTCAGTAAATATAGCCTAATAATTGATTACCTGTAAAATAAAATGACACTAATTGAAATAATCGAAAAAGGAGTAGAAAGGAGCATTATGATAAAACTCAATCTATTCTCAATTACAGCAAAATCGTTAGATATGAGATTTATTATTTTACCCAAATTAGTTTCTTTTATAGTAAAAGCAGAGAGCATAGTAACTTTTGAGTATAAAAGTTTCATAAATACAATACGAAACAGTGATGCAATTCTGCTAATCACTCTCATTGAGTTATATTACAATAATACATAAATTAAAAGACTCAAATTCATGCCAATTGCAAATAAATAACTCTAGTAAGCCTATCCATTTTCACTAATAGATGATATTAAATAGGAAAGGAAAATGGATGATAGAAATTTTAATACCAACTATCCAATTATAAGAAGAAATACTTAAGTCATTTAAATTTTAAAAGTCTTTAAGAATATAAAAATCATATCTATTGGTGTTAATTTGCTATGTATTTCATTTACTCCTTTTATTTTTTAATCTATGTAATTTTTCATCTTTTCATAAACGTCATTGATTTTGAATTTTGGGGTTATTTGGGGAATATTGTTAATTGATAGTTTTTAATATATTTTTGAATCTCTAGAGGCTTGTAATAGGCACTTAAATAGATCTAGCAAGAAGAAACGGGAGATTGCACTTGTTCCAAAATTGAAATCAAAATTAGATTTCCTATTATTTATAGCTTATGAATTTAATTTTTAATCATTATTTTGAATAATTGAGACCCCTAACTAGTTAAGCAATTGGATTTATTTTACATTAGTTTCTGACTTTAGATTAATCTCTACATCATTTTAAGTAGTAAGACAAATTTAAGTAGATTCAGTTCTAATCTAATTTTTAGTAAATGTTCTTTCATGAAGAATGTTAGTTTATTTTAGATTTTGAGTAGTATACATTTCAGTAGCTTTATTACTATTTTTGTTTGACTCTTCTACCTAAATGAAATATTTTTAATCTTTAATTTATAAAAATAAATTCAATCTTAATATAAAAATTTTCTTAAAGTTAGTTTATATATTATCATATAAAATTCGGAATTATATTATTAGCCTTTTAATACTGTAAATTGTAAACATTCTTAAATTAAAAATTATAGAAAGATAGAAAAACCTTATCAAAAAAAACACCTCCTTTATTTCAAAAAATAAATTAATATCCTAATTAAATCAAAAACTAGGGATAAATTATTTTCCTTTAAAAACCTATGTTTGCTCCAACAAAACCATAAATACATCTATCAAATACATTATATTTATTATAAATAATTCTATGAATATATATCTATTAGAAATATTTTTAAATTTCTGATTTTTATCTAATATTTTGGATAAAAATATTTGAGATTTACAAATTTGATAGGAAATGAATGCATTTATTTTAAATATTACGAAGTTAACTATGTTGAATTGATAGGTATTATTAATTGTCAATATTTCTTTGGAGATGTAATCCAAAAATCTAAGATTATTTTATTTAAATCTATATGATGAAGAGTAAATAAAATGAGTGGGAGGATAAAAAAGGTTATCTTTAAATTAAAATTAATATAAAAGATTTAATTAGATTTGAATAGATTTGAATAGTTAAAAGAAAGTCACTTACAAATATAAGCTGATAAAAGAAATTATATATATTTTTATTATAACAAACAAAATTTGAATTTTTTATAAAATTTAACAATATGTTAAGAATATACAGTTTTTTACTTAATAATTTTGTTTAATTTGATAAAAAATACATATTATTAAATTTAAAAGAAAGATATTATTTTTAATAACTAAAAAATAAAAACTAAATTTCAATAATACCATAATTTCTCATAGTAAATTGCAAGAAGAAAGTCGAGGAGTGATGAATCGATCAATTTTTCTTTCATTTAGCCCAATTTTTTAAAATTATATTGATTGTTTTTAATAAAATTATAATCACACTACCACTACACTTTGCAAAACAAACATAAATTTATCCAAAAATTGAAATATTATGATTATAAATTTGTGTAATTCAAATAAATAGATTTTTATTATACATTTAGAAAATTTAAAAAGAACATACATACTAAACATTTTGAGATAATTAAAATAGATTTGGAGATTATTAATTTTTAATTTTAATATTTTTATATTATTTTACAAATAAAAATTGATTTTATAAAAATTGTTACAAACATTTTAAATATTTATTATAATTTTATATTACTTGTTTATTAGAATTGAAATGGATTTATAGTTTATTAATCAATCACTATTATCTTCTTCAGAAATATTTTAATTTTAATGTAATGTAAATTGACGAGTTGAAACTCTAACAATAGTTCTTCTATTCTATTAACCAGTATTTTCAACCATTTAATAGAATGTACCTTTTTTATCTTGTAAAAGTTCATAAGGGCATCCTTGCTCAATAACTTTTCCGCTTCCCATTACAATAATCTTATCATAATCAGCTATGGTGTTTAAACGATGAGCAATTGTTAATACAGTAGAATTTTAGAACTTTTCTCTAATCAATCTTTGAATTAATTCATCAGTATTCATATCACAATTAGCAGTAGCTTCATCAAGGACTATTATTTTACTCTATCTTAAGATAACTCGTCCTAAGCAAATCAATTATTTCTCACCAATGCTAAACATTTATTAATTGTTTGTTAAATCAGTCATAAGTTTAGAAGGAAGATTTTGAACTTTTTCTATAAAATAATGATTTAAATATAATTTATAAAATTTAAAAATTAATTAATTACAATATAATCCTATCTCTTTGAGAACATCTATGATCTATTAATCATCATACTTATTTAAAGGATCAAAGTTATTTCTTATAGTGCCTGAAAAGATAAAAGGAATTTGAGGAATAATACTTATTCCATTTCTTAATGTGTGTAATCCAATCTTTTGAATATTATGACCATCAATAAAAATTCCTTCTTTATCATCACTTTACTATTTATCTGTAGAGTGCTCTAAATCTAACATTCTGAACAATGCTTGAATAATAGTTGATTTTCCAGCACCTGTCCTTCCAACAAATCCAACTCTTTCACCTGATTTGATATTAAATGTTAAGCCTTTTAAAATATAGTCTAAATCAGATCTGTATTTGATCTTAACATTTTAGAATTAAAGGTCTCCTTTTTAGGGGAATTATTCTTTAGTAGAGGTTTTATCTTCTTTTTTAATTAATTATTTATTTAGAGTTAAGTTATGTTAGTTATCATATTAAGTTTTTTAAGGGGGTTCTTGCTCAAGATCAATAATATTAAAGCATCTTTGAGTATTTGTCATAGTGATATCAACTTAGATCATTTATCTTATACCTCTTTGAAGAGTCTCATTAGATGCCATGAAAAGAGTAATAGCTTATCCAATTGAAGATCCATTTCCTGTAGAGGACATTATAAATAAAATACCTATAGTGTTAATAATAGTAGCGTATAACTAGATAAGACCTGCAAATCCTCTTTGTATTAATTAGTTGTAGTAAGTAGCTCTAAAAGAATCTGTCAAAAGTGAGTCAAATTTACTTTCAAAATTAGGTACTTAATCATAAACTTTAAGAGGAATAACTCCTTGAATAGTAATATTAAAATGAGTATAGAGAGGGGATTTGAATTATAGATCTATTTGTTTAGTTTTAATTAAAGACTTCTTAAAGCTTCTGACAATTAATCCCAAAAATATAAATTAGAAAACTGATATTAAAATAAAGAAAGGAGAATTTATAGCAATAGAAATCAAGAAGATAATTTAAGCTGATAAGGATTCTAAAGTTTCTTGTAAAACACTGTTAAAGTCATAATCCAAAGTACCTATGATTTTATTTAAAAATTTCGTTAACAAAAATTTTTAGATTTTGTAAAATTAAATTACCAATGTCAGTCGAGAACCTATTAAGGATTCTACCAGATGGATTTCTATCAAAATAAGAAACTTTAGATCTAATCAAAGACTTAAGCATTTAGAAATGTAACTTTTTTCCTGAGGAATTAATGTTGATACTTAATAGGATTCTTTTAAGTATCTATAATAAGATATACCCTAACATAATATACAATAGCAGATCTATTAGAGTATCGTTATTACTGTCTGGTGCGTCATCAAAGTTTCCGAGAATTTTATTGTAAATGACATAAGTTACGTCATTACATGCATACAAAATTACAACAAGAGGCCAAGTAAGATAGATACTAGAGAGCTTCAAATATCTAAAATAAGTTTTATAGCTTACATTGATATTTTCATCCTCTTCTCTGACTATGATTTATTCTGTAGATCTGTTAATGGTAGATTATTTAGTAACTTCAACCTTTAGATTTTTCGATTTAGTTGATAGAGCCTTAGAAACCTTTCTATCTTTATTGAAACTACTATTTTATGATTCAGATTATTCTAACTATTCTTATGTAGAGGTATCTTCTTCAGGATTTTCTTCTTCTGCTTCTTCGCTTGAAGGAGCTACTTCAAGTTCTTAAACTTAATCTTTAGTTTCTAGATAGGATCCTTAACATCTGATTTTACCAGATTCCATGATTATTATCTTATCAGCATGGCGAGAGAAGTAAATTTAATGGGTTACCAAAATAACTGTGCTGGTTTATCTTAAATTTAGAATCACTTGGGAGAATAATTTTTTAGCCACCTTTTTAAATATAAAATATTAAAAATTAGTTACAAAAATATAAAAAATTGATGTACTTTAGAATCAACGGCAGATAATGGGTCATCAAGTAAATAAATATCAGCTTCAGAATAAACAGCTCTTGCAAGAGAAATTCTTGCTTTTTAACCTCCACTAAGGTTTAATCCTTTTTCTCCGAGTTGAGTTTCGTCTCCGAAGCTTAATTATGCAATATCTTCAAGCATACAGCAATCCTTAATCACTCTATTATATAACTCTGAATTATATGGTTTTCCAAAAAGAATATTTTCTTTTAAGGTGGTGTTAAATATGTAAGGCTCTTATTCAACATAGGCGATTTTACCATTATAAGCAAAGTTTCCTTTATAGAAGGGAATTTCTTTTAAGATGCAACTTAAGAAAGTAGATTTACCAGATCCAACTTTTCCTAAAATACAAACACAATCTTTTGGCTGTATTGTTAAATTAAGATCTGAAAGGACTGGTTGACTTATTTCCCAATACGCATTAAAGTTATTAAAGAAAATTTATCCTTTTTCCAAAAGTTTTGTTTAGTATTCATTTGCTCCTAATTTTATAGAAAGATAAATTAATTAAAATAAAAGCTTCGTAATTTAATTACCAGAAATACAAACCATAGACGATTCATCTAAAGTTACAACGCTAATTAATCTCTTCATGATTATTTTCATTTCAAAGATACCAGAAAATCCAACTCCAAAAACTTAAACAACAGTTTATTTTATAAATTAGAGTAAATCAAGGGAAGAGAAGATAGTGGCAAGATTCAAATTTGAAGTATCTCCATAATAATAAATAAAATAGAAAGAAAGAAATGATCCTAAAACGCCCGATGAAGTTGAAATAGCATTATCTATGAATCCAATCAAAGCCATCATAAAAATCTTTCTTAGCTCAACCTTTCTAATAGCATTAACTGTGTGTTAAAAGGCTTCTTCCCATGCATACATTTTGAGTAAACGTATTCCCTCTATGATTTCACCAGTTAAATTAACTCTTTAGTCAACTAACTTAGCCTTTTCTGAGAAGAAATGTGAGCTCAATTTTGAGAAGCATATTTAGAGAGGACAAATAGCAATCATAAAGCCCAATCCGATTAGACCTGCTCCTCCAAATCTAATAATTTATTAAATAGAATTTATCAGAATGAGTTTTTTTGAATTACATATTTGAAGGTGGGGGTGAAATTAAAGTGGCGGAATTTATTAATCTTATTTTGTTATATTTCTTATTGAATTAATATTTTCGAATTATTCTCATAAATTTAAGGAACCCCCTCATCGCCACAAGTAATCTGATTTGATTATCATAAAATTATGTATTTTTTTTAGAGTGTTTATCGATTAGATACAAATTTTATTCTTTTTATAAAGAAAAATTATCCTTGAAACACATTATAAGGATTGAATTGTATTGGTATGTATATGAATATATATTATTATTTACCTGTAAAATAAAATTGCTCCTACTGAAACAATTGTAATAGGAGTAGTGAGTAGCATTATCACTAAATTAAGTCTGTTTTCTAATGTATTAAGATCATTTGAAATTAGATTGACTAATTTACCCAAATTTGCTTCTTTGATAGTATTTGCTGAGAGTTTAGTTACTTTGTTGTATAATGTTTTCATAAAAACACTACGGAACATTGATGTTATGCTGCTAATAAATCTCATAGAGTTATACCAAAGCAAAACATAAAATAAAATAGCCAAATTCATTCCGACTGCATATAAATAACTCTCATAAACTAAACCTTCTTCTTTTACAGTAGAAATTAGATACGACAACAAAATAGATGAAACCAATTTAAACACCAATTGAAAGATTATAATCAAAAATATAGATATTATTTCAATTTTAAATGTTTTGAAAAATACAGAAATCATATCTTTTGATTTCAATTTATTGTCATTTTTCTTTGCTTCTTCTGTTGCCTTCTCCATATATTTTTTAGCTTTTTCGTAAATGATATTAATATTCTATTTAGGATTTAATTAAGGAAGGTTTTTGATTGATAAAGATTTATAGAGTTTGGAATGTTTTGATGCTTAAATCAATAGTTTGAAGAGATCAATTAAAAACAAACGAGTAAAAACATTAGTACCGAAATTGAAATCAAATTTTTATTTTTAGTTATCGTTTTTTTATGTTTATTATTTTTATTGATTTTTTTAAGGGACCCCATTTTTTTGTTAATTATTTAATTAGTTTAATGGTTTTTTTGTTGGGCTGTCGTTTAAGTTAAGCTCATCATCATTTTCGGTGGTGAGGCAAATTTATGTTAATTAATTTTTAAGAGTGTTTTAAGTTATTGTATGAAATTTAATTTCTTCTAATTGTATATTTTAAGCAGTCTACATGCCATTAGTGCTGATGCATTTTATTAAGGTTGGAGATTGTTGACTCATTTTTTATTTTTTATTTGTTTTTTTGTAAAATTTTTTAAAAGTTTTAATTATGGGATTGATAAATTTCAGGTTCTTTTAAATTAGTAAATTTCGTTGTATTCAGCATCAAACTAGAGAGAAGAATCAAAATTAGTTTATCCTTTTAATCTGAGTAAATTAAAAAGCTTTTGATTAATACTGGGGGATATTAATTGTACATAAAAATAATGCGTAATTCGTTAATCGATTTGTCGTTCTATTTCAAGAGCTGTAATTTGAAAAATTTATGGATAGTTGTTTATTTATGTTACAAATTATAACAAAATGAGTTGTCTTTAATAATTAGAATTATTTATAAAAGTAGTTTAAAAAGTTAAGCCTTTTTAATAATCAACCTTGTGCTATTTTTACTGCTTAAATCCTTAACTTTATGGAATACCTATTGAATATAAATAATTATTAATTTAATAATTAAAAATAATAAAAAATGAAAAATAAATAATATTAGTTATCAATTTTTACTTAAGTTTCATTAACATAACATATCCCTTAACATGAATGAGATTTGATATAAAATTGAGAGTATATAATTTTAAATTAGATTTAATTATTATGAATATTATTTGAAAATATTTATTACTAGAGATATAGTCATCTTTAGGATAGGTAGAACATATAAAGCAAAACAGAGGAATGATTCAAACATTTAATAAAAGATTTAGGATCTTTACACTAACAATTTCTGAATAGACTTTTCCTCACATAAAATTTATAAAAGTAACGTTTTTAATTAAACCGAAATAATGGGCTAGAATTACACAACAAATCCAAATATTGATTTATGGTATTAAATAGGGTATCTGATTAATGATATTAGAATGGTTGAATTATGCGTTACAATTTCTTTAAATCAATCATTTTTTAACGAGAATTTAATTATCTTTTAATTTTTGGCTATTTTTTTTCAAATTTCGTCTACCCATCTCATCTAGTATCTAATATCTAATATCTGATGTAAGACAAACTGATTACAAACTTGTCATAAAATTAGATCTTTTGATATTTAGAATCACTCTTTTTAGTTGGACATATTAGTTAAAATAAAATTTAAAATAGGGATTCAAATTTATAATAATAATTATATATACTTCATATAAATAACCCTTCTAAGCTCATAAATATTTTTTGTAAAATTTATTTCTCTAGGTGTTCTGTGCGAATGGGTTAGATTATATATCTTGAGAACTTAAGATAAATTTACTATTTGATATTTAGTTTCTTTTGAACCAACAAATTTAGATTAGGATTAAAAATTGTTGAAGGAAATGCCTTTTTTAAAAGTTTATAGAGAATTAATATTATATATAAAGAGAGTATAGTGGTCTTACAGAAATTTGAAATACTAATTTCAAAATTTGTTTTTAAAATGTTCTTTTAAGTAATAGCTATGATTTGACTCCCTAAAACAAAACATTAAATTACAATAATTATATCAAATAATATAAGTAATGTTGTCAAATGTGTAATGGAAGCATAAATATTTGGAGCATAGATATTTAATTGATAAAAGATATAAAAAAATGTAATTTCTTTTTGATATTTTAATGGATAATTTAGGAATTACAGTATTCTATCGTCTTAGTAAATAAAAAAGTCCCTTACAGTTTTATTTATTTAATAACATAAAAAAGGTAAAAGATTTGAAAGATAAGGGAGATTACATAAATTTATTTGGCAATAGTATTTTTATTTAATGAGGTTTAGAAAGATTCTCCAGAAGATTAGCTATTTTTATATCAATAAAATCCAATTAATTGCACCTTTAACAAAAGTAAATTTCTTATTGTTAGATTTATTAATGGATTCAATTTAATTAGATTAATTTACTTTAAATTCAGTTTCTAAATTACATGGTTATATGTAATTTTGTATAATTTACTTATCTAATTTATTAAATAGGCTTTTTAATAAGATAGTACTTATTTCTTATCAATTCTATAATTTGTTTACAAAATAGTAATTAATAAATTTGTATTTTTCAATTTAATTTCTATGGCCATACAAAAAGTACAAATTTAAATTAGATTACCATCTTCATTTTTAGTTCTCCAATACTAATCAATTATTTTTATTTTATTAATCCAATTAGTAGTGTTCATAAAAGTATTTCAGTTATCTTAAAAATATTGATTAAAGAACTACTGTTTTTGGGAGAGAAGTTGTTTTGGGAAAACAGATTACATAAATCATCCTTGTGAATATCAAAAACTTTGTAAATAAGTTGGCTTGAATTAAATATTCCCTACCCCCTAAAAATATTTATTTTACTTTTGTGATAATTATTCTTTTAATTCTAGAATTATGAAAAATCTTAATATAAAATACAAAAAGAAAGTTAAATGGCAGGAATTAATACTCCACTTTATAGGATTATTTTAGAAATATTATTTAGTTTTCAAAAATGATATTATATAATTTTATGTATTTATTTTTTCTTTCTCTTACAACTTTTTATTACTTTAGTAAAAAGTAAATTATAATCTTTCTTCCACTTAATGATCTCTTGGATACCATAAAAAAACTCATTAGTTGGTTTTATCACTCAAAACTGAAAAATAATAAATAAAAACCATATATCTAAAGAATATTTATTAATTTTCTTTATTAGTTACTACTCATTCAATAAGATTTCCCTAATTATTTTATGAACTTTCTGATACTCAAAATTCAAAGACTTGAATGAGAGAATATAAATTAAAAATCAGTTTATACTAAAAGTAAATAGTTAGATGACGGGATCCAGATTTCATTTATTGATTAGATTTAAATTCTTAGCCTCATTCTCTGTTCATTGAAAATTAAAATTTTGGCTATAAAAAAATAACAAATAGAGGTTTTGGTTAAAAGACTAAAATTACATTAAATTCTCATGATAATTTCTCTACATTTCTATAGTTAGTGCCATTTAATACAATCTCTCAAATTTTTTTAGAATATATTTATGTAGATTACGATAATGGTTTACATAGTAAGATTCATTAGATGAAATAAATTTTATTTTGAAACTTAACTATAGAATTTTCATGAAAATACAATTAAACTCTGATTTTATCAAGAAATATATTTTATTTTAAATTAATATAATTTTAGCTATTAAGATATCCCTAATAATAACTTGGAAATGTTAAATTTTAGTACCACAATAAAATTTTAATTCCTCACTTCATAACTTCATATGATAATTTACTAAAATATAAATTGATCTCTGTTTATTTTTTTCTCTGTCTATATAGGTATTATCTGCTTGTTACGTAACAATAAATAAAATTTGCTAATTTTGTAAAAAAAAATTTATTGAAGAAGGATAACTTCTTAAACTTTAAAAAAAGGCTCTAAGGTATGCCGGAAGATATCTTTCTCTATATATTGTATAAAAGAAATATATATAAAAGATTCTTTTTAAAATTGAATAGAGATTAGATACACTAATAATAATATTTTCAAAATATACATTAATTTTATAAGAATTGTCATAAATTATTTTAGCATTTTTAAAATACTAAAAAAATAAATATCAGAAAAGAGAAACATTTAATTTTTATTTATAAATAATCATTCATTTTCTGTATTAATGTAAGTTAAAGATTTTAAACCTAACAAAAATTACTCAATCCTATTAAATAATAATTTCAATCTTTTAGTACAAAATTTCTTTTTTAACTTATAATTACCCATTAAGAATTCTACTAATTAATTACTTTCTAATTTTCTTTTAACATAAAATAATCTGTCAAGCTGTTCATATCATAATCAATTATTAAGAATCCGATTTTTAGAAATTTCTCTTAATAGTCTTAATAAAAATTAGCGATCATTAATACATTAACCTCAGCTTCATAAAGCATTATTGTTTTACTTTACCTAAAAAATACTTCTTTATAAATAAATTATATTTTTTCTCAATTTAATCTCTTTTTATTCGCTATTTATAAATCTGCCATCAGTTTAAGAATTAAGATGTAGGTATTTACTTAATTTTTTTAAATAGGGATTAAAAATAAACTACTTTCGTTTAAAAACTTTAATAAATGTTTTTAAAATTGAAAGAGTAGTACATATTAACTATAAATTTTATGAATTAATTTACCTTCTTCCTAATTAAGACCCTATTTATATTAATACCCGTTCAAGATAACATAGTTTTAAAAAATTAAAATGATATACTATAGTATTCAATATTTTTAAGTTATATAGATTGAAAGGGATATTTTAATTAAATATATTCATATTTTTTTGCAAATGAAATGTATTTGATAACAATTAAATAAAATTTTTATAATCTTATTAAAATATTATTAAGATGCTTTAAAATAGATTTAAATCTTATTAATTATTCAATCACTATCATTTTAAGGAATTTATATATTTTATTTTCTTGTAAATTAACGAGTTGAAACCCTAAAAATATTTCTTCTGTTTTATTAACCAGTATTTTTAACCATTTAATAGAATGTTCCTTATTTATCTTATAATAATTCGTAAGGACATCCTTGCTCAATCACTTTTCCACTTCCCATTACAATAATCTTGTCATAATCAGCTATGGTATTTAAGCGGTGAGCTATAGTTAATACTGTCGAATTTTTAAACTTTTCTCTTATTAATCTTTGTATTAATTCATCAGTGCTCATATCACAATTAGCAGTAGCTTCATCTAGGACGATTATTCTACTTTACCTCAAAATAACTCTCCCTAAACAAATCAGTTATTTCTCTCCAATACTAAACATTTATTAATTATTTGTTAATTCAGTCATCAGTTTGAAAGGAAGATTTTCAACTTTTTCTATAAAACAGAAAATTAATATTAAATTTATAAAATAAATAAATTAAATAATTTACAATATAATCCTACTTCTTTGAGAACATCTTCAATCTATTGATCTTTATATTGATTTAAAGGATCAAAGTTGCTTCTAATTGTCCCCGAAAATATAAATGGAATTTAAGGAATAATACTTATTCCACTTCTGAGTGTATGTAATCCAATCTTTTAAATATTATGACCGTCAATTAATATTTCATTTTTATCATCGGATTCCTACTTATTACTTTAATGTTCTATATCTAACATTCTGAATAAGGCTTAAATAATAGTGGATTTTCCTGCTCCTGTTCTTCCAACAAATCCAACTCTTTCTCCTGATTTGATATTAAATGTTAATCCTTTTAAGATATAATCTAAATCAGATCTATATTTTATTTTAACATTTTAGAATTAAAGATCTCCTTTTTGAGGGAATTAATAATTAGAAGAGTTTTTATCATCTTTTTTATTTAGTTAATAATTTTAAGTTAAAATATGCTAGTTATCATATTCAGTTTTCTAGGGAGGTTCTTATTCAAGATCAATAATATTAAAGCATCTTTGAGTATTTGTCATCGTAATATCAACTTAAATCATTTATCTTATACCTCTTTAAAGAGTCTCATTAGATGCCATAAAAAGAGTAATAGCCTATCCAATTGATGAACCACTTCCAGTAGAAGACATTATAAAAAATATAGCAATAGCATTAACAATAGTTGCATATAATTAAATAAAACTTGCAAATCCTCTTTATATTAATTGATTATAATAAGTAGCTCTAAAAGAATTTGTCAATAGAGAGTCAAATTAGCTTTCAAAATTAGTTACTTAATCATAAACATTTAAAGGTATTATTCCTTGAATAGAAATATTAAAATGGGTATAAAGAGGTGATTTGAATTATAAATCTATTTGTTTTGTTTTGATTAGAGATTTCTTAAAATTCCTGACAATTAAGCACACAAATATAAACTAGAAGCCTGATATTAAAATAAAGAAAGGAGAGTTTATTGCTAGATAAATCAAGAAAATAACTTGAGCTGATATAGATTCTAAAGTTTCTTGTAAAACATTATTAAAATCATAATCCAAAGTACCTATAATATATATAAAATTTTTAATTTAGAATAAATTAATTGATTTATTCATTAAAATTTACCAATATCTGTCGAGAACCTATTCAAGATTCTACCAGAAGGGTTTCTATCAAAGTAAGAAACTTTAGATCTGATCAAAGACTTAAGCATTTAGAAATGTAGCTTTTACCCAGATAAATTAATATTAATACTTAAGAGGATTCTTTTAATTATTTAAAATCCTATATACCCTAACATTATATACAAAAGAGTATCTATTAATTAATCGTTATTACTACCTGTTTCATCTTTAAAGCTTCCTAAAACTTTATTATAGATAACATAGGTTATGTCATTACAAGCATACAAAATTAATACAACAAGCCAGGTAGGATACATACTTGAAAGCTTTAAATATCTTAAATAAGTTTTATGATTAACATTAATATTTTCATCTTCTTCTTTAACTATGATCTATTCAGTAGATTTCTTAATGGGGTGTTACTGAGAAATTTCAATCTTTATGCTATTCGATTTAGTAGATTAAACCTTAGAAACTTTTCTCCTTGAAGTAAAACTAACATTTAATGACTATTATAATTCTAATTAATGTTATTCAGAGGTTCCTTCTTCAGGATTTTCGACATTGGAATCATCTACTTCAAGTCCTTAAACTTATTCTTTAATATCTAAATAAGATCCTTAACATTTGATTTTACCAGATTCCATAATTATTATTTTATCTGCATTATGAGAGAAATAAATTTAATGAGTTACTAATATTATAGTGCTAGTTTATTTTAGATTTAAAATTACTTAAGAAAATAATCTTTTAGCTACCTATTTTAATATGAAATAAGTAAATCAATAGAAATTTAAAATTAAGGTAATTTACTTTAGAATCAACCGCAGATAAAGGATCATCAAGTAAATAAATATCAGCTTCTGAATAAACAGCTCTTGCAAGAGAAATTCTTGCTTTCTAACCTCCACTGAGATTTAATCCTTTTTCACCAAGCTGAGTTTCATCTCCATAGTTTAAAGATGCTATATCCTCTTGCATACAGCAATCCTTAATCACTCTATTGTATAATTCTGGGTTATAAGGTTTTCCAAAAAGAATATTCTCTTTTAAAGTAGTGTTGAATATGTAAGGCTCTTATTCAACATAGGCAATTTTACCATTATAAGCAAAGTTTCCTTTATAGAAGGGTATTTCCTTTAAGATACAATTTAAGAAGGTAGATTTACCCGATCCAACTTTTCCTAAAATAAATAAACAATCTTTTGGCTGTATATATACATTAATATCTTAAAGGACTGGTTAATTAATAACCCAAAAAGCATTAAATCTATTAAAAAGAATTTATCCCTTTTAAAGATGTTTTGCTTTGTATTCATTTGTCCCTAATATTAAAGAAATTAAATAAATAAATAAAATCAAATGCTAGGTAAAATAATTACCAGAAATACAAATCATAGACGATTCATCTAAATTTATAACACTAACTAATCTCTGCATTATTATTTTCATTTCAAAGATACCAGAAAATCCAACTCCAAATACTTAAACAACTGCTTATTTGATAAATTAGAGTAAATCAAGAGAAGAAAATATTGTAGCAATATTCAAATTTTAATTATCTCCATAATAATAAATAAAATAAAATGAAAGAAAAGATCCTAAAACACCAGATGATGTTGAAATGGCATTATCGATGAATCCAATCAAAGCCATCATAAAAATTTTTTTAAGCTCAACTCTTCTAATAACATTTACGGTGTGTTAGAAAGCTTCTTCCCAAGCATACATCTTGAGTAAACGTATTCCTTCTATGATTTCACTGGTTAAGCTAACCCTCTAATCAACTAATTTAGTTTTTTCTGAAAAGAAATAGGAGCTCAATTTGGAGAAATATATTTAGAGAGGGCAAATAGTTATCATAAAACCCAATCCAATTAAACCTACTCCTCCAAACCTAATAATATAATAAATAAAATTTATCTCAATGGAAATATTGAATAATAAATTAAAATAAAGTGAAATTATAGTTGAAAATTCTTTCCAATTATATTATTTTCATTGTTTATTTTATTAATTTTTTGAGATTGAAAAAATAGAGCAAAAATCAAACTCAATAGCTATTATGAGGGGGTTCATACTGCCAAAATTTAAAATTAAAACAGAGTTCTTTTCAAATTTAACTTTTAATATGATTTGGAAATAATTAATTAAAATTATAAATTATTGACCACCTTGTAATGATTAGATTACTATAAATTATAAATTATTGATTCAGGATTAATAATTAATTAATTTAAAATTAAGTTATTTTTTATCAAAAAATGTTTGCTTAAAATTTATTATTTTAGTGTAATTTATAATGAAAGATAGACAATAATTTACCTGTAAAATAAAATTGATCCAACTGAGATAATTTAAATAGGTATTGTAAGTAGCATTATCACTAAATTAAGTCTACTATCTAATGTATTAAGATCATTAGTAATCAAATTGACTAATTTACCCAAATTTGCTTCTTTTATCGTGTTTGCAGAGAGCTTTGTTACCTTTGAGTACAATGTTTTCATAAATACACTTCGAAACATTGAAGTTATGCTACTTATAAATCTCATAGAGTTATACCAAAGTAAAACATATAATAAAATAGCTAAATTCATTCCAACTGCATATAAATAGCTCTCATAAACTAAACCTTGATCATTAACAGTTGATATTAGATAAGACAGTAAAATAGAAGAAACCAATTTAATCATCAATTGAAATATTATTATCAAAAATATAGATATTATTTCAATTTTAAATGTTTTGAAAAATACAGCTATCATGTCTTTCGAATTCAATTAATTGTTAGATTTCTTGTCTTCCCCTCTTGCCTTTTCCATATAATGTTTAGCTTTTTCATTAATTATATTAATATTCTATTTAGGATTCAATTAAGGAAGGTTATTTATTGAGAGGGTTTTATAAAGTTTAGAATGTTTAGATGCTTAAATTAATAATTTGAAGAGATCAATTAAAAACAGGCGGGTAAAAGCATTGGTACCAAAATTGAAATCAAATTTTGATTTTTAATTTTCATTTATTTAGGATTCTTATTTTTAGTTGTAATCATAAAGGACCCCATTTTATTGTTAATTATTTAATTAATTGAGAGGTTTTTTAGTTGGGCTGTCTTGTAAGTTAAGCTAATCTTCATATTCTGTAGTAATTATATTTTCGGTTTTTGTATTAAAATTAATATTTTCTTAATGTATATCTTAAATAGAAAGTATATTATTAGTGTTTATGTACTTCATTAAGGTAGGTGATTGTTAATTCATTTTTATTTTTTGCCTTTTGCAATATTTCTTTATTGTTTTAATTATAAGATCTTGTAATTTCATGATTTTATAATTGATGAGTCTAAGGGTTTTTCCTCATAAAATCTTATTATGATGTTATATAATAATCAAAAATAAATTTATCCTTTTTTTAAAATTAAATAATTCCACCATGTTTTATGAGGAAGATATTATTTGTTTTATTTAATGGATATTTCTTTCTTTTTAAAATATTTCAAAATGATATTTAAGAGAAATTACTTTTAAGAATTTCATATCATGACTTAAGAATGTAAATTTATTACTGTAAAATAGAATTAATTATAATTATTTAAACAATTTTTAGAATAAAAAATTGAAAATTTAGATATTAGTATATTAGTATGGTATTTGCAAATTAATTTCATTAAATAAGAATTAATTGGAAATGGAATAAAGAGTTTAAAATTATTAATCTGATATCAATAATATATCTTCCTGTTTGAATACGTTTACAATTATTACTTACTATTATAACTAAAAAAATATCTATTATAGAATATAAAACAGAAGAGCAATAAATATTTACACTTAATTACATTAAAAGATGATAACCAAATTTATCAATTATCAGATTTATTTAGATAATAATTAAAGTTATTTTTAATAATCAAGTTTGTTTTATACCTGAAATAAACCTTAATTTAAGGCGTAAGATAGGGTATTAACCTATGACTTGTAAAAGGTAGAATGATGAGTTATTAATTTGTTTAAGTTAATATCAAAAGAGTAAAAACAAAAAATTTACTATTCTATTCTACCTTTATCTCATATTCCCTAACTTACCCTGGTAAGGAGCAATAAAATTTGATTCTCTTTTATTTTAATAAAATTTTGATTTACTTTTATAGTTATGAATTTAAATTGTCAGTTTGAAGATCTAAATTACAAATAAATAAATATAATAATATTTTACTTAAATCCTTTTTAAGTTTATTACTACCAAAAAAATTTTAAATTTAGATAGAGAGTCAATCAATTTATTCTTTTTTAATGTTTCATAGATTCATCTTATATTTAAGTCAATTAAGTAATAATCATATGAATTTTGATATCAATCATAATCACAATGTATTATTATTCTTTTATAAAAATTGAGATTTTTTGATTCACTTCAGCACACTAAGTAATATTTATTTTGTAAATTAATAAATTAATTTGAATCTAAACCATTAAATATCTAATTTTAATTTCAGATTTTGCTTTATGTTTTTTATTTGATGAATTCAAATAGTAAAACAAAATAGATAAATATAATATATAACATCTTTTTCATTATCACTTATATGCATAAAAATTGGTTTTTACTCAATATTAAGACAATTCTGATATCTCTCAAGTAAAATTTATGGAGATTTAAAAAGAATAAATTAAGTTGAACTTACAATATTATATTAAGAGTTGTGAAAGCATTCAAAATTAGATATCATTTGATCTAAAATAATATATACTCTACCCCCTCCCTATTTATGTTATTTTTTATTATAATTCATTAATTTCTTGAATCAAGTTTTATTTTATCTACTTTGATTATAAGGGTGGTTAAAAAGGAGAGAAATGAGAAATCTTCTATGGTATGTAGGTTTATTTTTAAATCCTGTTCATTATTTGAAAATTATGCTATGCACAAGATGTAAATTTAAATATGTTAACTTTATTACTCATTTGATATTGATATTTATGGGATTTAAATATTTTAATTTATTGTAAATTAACGAATTGAAAGTTGAAGAATGATCTTTTTATTTTATAAACCAGTATTTTCAACCATTTAATAAAATTTTCTGTTTTTATCTTTTAATAGTTCATAAGGACATCCTTGCTCAATAATTTATCCACTACCCATAACAATAATCTTATCATAATCAGCTATGGTGTTTACATGATGAGCTATTGTTAATACTGTAGAATTTTAGAATTTTTCTCTTATTAGCTTTTGAATCAGTTCATCAGTATTCATATCATAATTTGCAGTTGCTTCATCAAGGATAATTATTTTACTTTACCTCAAAATAACTCTTCCTAAACAAATCAATTATTTCTCACAAATACTAAATATTTATTAATTATGAGTTAAATCAATCATAAATTTAGAAGGAAGATTATAAATTTGTTCTATTAAATAAATAATTAGAATATTGTTTTAAAATAATAATAAATTACAATCTAATCCTATTTCTTTGAGCACATCTTCAATTTATTGATCTTTATACTTGTTTAATGGATCAAAATTACTTCTTATAGTTCCTGAGAAAATAAAGGGAATTTAAGGAATAATGCTAATTCCGTTTCTTAATGTATGCAATCCAATATTTTGAATATTATGTCCATCAATTAACATTTCAATCTTTTTCTTCACATTATTATTTATTTGTTTAATGATCTAAATCTAACATTCTAAACAATGCTTAAATAATAGTTGATTTTCCAGCCCTAGTTCTTCCTACAAATCCAACCTTTTCTCCTGATTTTACTTTGAATGCTAAGCCTTTTAAAGTATAATCTAAATCAGATCTGTATTTTATCTTAATATTTTAAAATGAAAAATCTCCTTTTTGAGGGAATTAATAACTAGACGAGCTTTTTCCATCTTTATTATTTTGAGCTATGATAAGCTAATTATCATATTCAGTTTTTTAAGGAGGTTCTTGATCAAGATCAATAATATTAAAGCATCTTTGACTGTTTGTCATTGAGATATCAACTTAGATCATTTACTGTATCCCTCTTTGAAGAGTCTCATTAGAAGCTATGAAAAGTATAATAGATTATCCAATCAAAGATCCATTTCCTGTAGAAATCATGATAAAGGATATACCAATTGTGCTTATTATTGTATCATAGAGCTAAATAAAACTAGCTAATCCTCTTTATGTTAGTTAATTATAATAAGTAGCTCTAAAAGAATTAGTTAAAAGAGAATATAATTTAATTTCGTAATTCTTTATTTAATTATCAATTCTAGGAGGAATTATACCTTAAATTGAAGTATTAAAGTGAGTATAAAGGGGTGATTTGAATTATAAATCTATTTATTTAGTTTTAATTAAAGGTTTCTTAAATTTTTTAACATTTAAGCCCAGAAATAAAAACTAAAAAATTGATATTAAAATGGGACAAAAAAATGGCTGTAAGATGTGAGGGGGCTTACTGAATTTCAAATTATTTTATTGATCCTTTAATTGATAATACTTTGTCACAAATTTTTGTCATTACATGTTATTTGTTAAATGCGGAATTAGAATTAGAAGATTAAATTCATGATAAATTATTTGAAATTTTATTATTTGATTATAAATTTTAGAAAGAAATTAAGTTTTGAAAATTTTCTGTTGTGCTTCATAAAAATTATCACTCACTATTCTTTAAAATTAATTCTAAAAATAATATTTTAAAAGTAGTTAAAGTGGAAGTAATTATAATTAATAATATAAAAAACATTAATTAAACTGAAATTTAATTTTTAAAATTGTTAGTAATAAAATATAATTTTAATTCAATTGTCTAAGTCTATTTATGTTAAGGTTTAGATGTATGTAGATGATAGTTTGTGAATAGTTCTAGAGTTTTATTTTCCTGTGTTCTACACCATTTAGTAAAAAACTCCATTGGCTTGTAGCAAATCATATGGACTTCCTTATTCAATCACTCTTCCGCTTCCCATAACAATGATCTTATCATAGTCAGCTATAGTATTTAAGCGATGTGCAATAGTAATTATTGTAGATTATTAGAATTTTTCTCTTATTAATTTTTATATTAATTCATCAGTATTCATATCGCAATTAGCCGTAGCTTCATCTAGCACTATTATTTTACTTTATCTTAAGATAACTCTTCCTAAACATATAAGCTATTTCTCTCCAATACTAAATATTTAAGATGAATTACTCAATTTAGATTACATTTTTAGAGGAAGGGTAATTACTTTATCTAATTAATTTAAATATATTTTAAAATTAGAAAAATTATAAAAATTAGTTTACCATATAATCCAATATCTTTTAATACATTTTCAATTTGAAAATCTGTGTAGTTATTTAAAGGATCTAAATTACTTCTAACAGTTCCTTAGAATATGAAAGGCATTTGAGGAATAATACTTATACCTTTTCTAAGAGTATGTAAACCTATGTTTTTGATATTATGCCCATCTATGAAAATTCCTTCTTCTTTAGGTTATTCTTATAGGCAATTATTTTCTATCTCTACCATCCTAAAAAGAGCTTAAATAATTGAAGATTTACCAGCTCCTGTTCTTCCCACAAAGCCTACCTTTTCTCCTTATTTAATAGAGAATTATAAATCTCTTAGAACTGGCTCTAAATTTTTATTGTATTTCATCATAACATTTTTGAATTCAACACACCCATTTTTAGGGAAAATGAGTAATTTATTAAATTCATTGTCATTTTTATCTTTTTAATTTTCTATAAACATGTTATCATATTGAGTAGCTAAAGGAGGTTCTTAAGGAATGTCAATAATATTATAACACCTTTAGACATTAGCCATACAGATATCTAACTGAATTATTTACCTATTATTAATTATAAGAATATATTTGTATCTTTAATAGTATTAATTTAATTTATGTTACTTCATTCCTCTTTATAAAATTTCAGAGGCAGCTAAAAACAATATAATAGATTCTGAAATTTATGAATGAGAGGATGTTGTTGACAGAATAATAATGATTCCAAATGTGTTAGTTAAGCACGATATCATTTAAATTAATCCTGTAAAACTTCTTTGAACTAACAAGCTATAGCAAGAAGAACGAAAAGAATTTTCTATAAGCAAATCAAATTTATTTTAGAAGGCTTAAATTTGATTAAAAACTTTAATGGGAAGAATTCCTTAGGTTGAAGAATTAAAAAATGAAAATAAAGGAGATTTATTCAAAATATCTAATTTCTTAGTGCTCTAAAGAGAATCTTTGCATATTTTAGCAAAAAAATAAAGTATAACCATTAAGGATACTGCAACTAACCCAAAGAAAGGTGAATAATAGGTATTGACAGCTAAAAGCACAACTTAGGTTATAAAAGCCTCTAATGAATCTTATAAAATGATATTTATATTATAATCTATTGAACCTATTTTTTATAAATTTAAAAATAAAATAACAATAACAAATTGTAAAATATACCTAGATCGCTAGAGAACCTGTTAATTATATCACCAGATTATGTTGTATCGAAGAACGAGACTTTAGATCGGAGTAAAGACTAGATCATTTTTGAATGCAAATTCCTTGCAATTGAATTGATATTTATACTTAAGAAAATTCTTTTTAAAATTTATAGTGAAACATATCCAATAATTAATAACATTAAGGTATTCATAGATTTATCGCATTCATCACTATCCGAAATATTTAATGATCCTAATATTTTATTGTACAGTACAAAGATTGTATCGTTAGAAGCATAGAGGAGTATTACAAGTGGCCAAGTTAAATATATATTCGACATTTTGAAGTATCTTAGATAGATTTTGTAATTTACATTAGATTTTTGATTACCTTACTTCTTTAGACTTTCATTTTCTTTTTCTGTTTGTTTATTTTATTTCTTTTCTCCATCATAATCTGATAGAGATTCTTCTTTTTTACTGTTACTGTCTAAATTTATAGATACCTTTGAAGTATTTTCGATATTGAAGGGTAAGTCTTCTATCTCAAAAGATAAATCTTGCATAAAATCTTAGTTTTCTGAAGAGTTTTCATAGTCTTCTTCTTCGTTTGAATTATTGGCTTTTATTTAAATATATTCTTTGAAATTCTAATAAGATCCCTAAAACTTGATTTATCCAGATTCTAGTACAATAATTTTATCTGCATAAGAAGAGAAATACTATTAATGAGTGACTAAAACTACTGTACTTGTTTATTTTAATTTTAAAATGGTCTTCTAAAATAATTTTTTGGCTACCTATTTATATTAAAATAATTAAAATAATGAAAAGTAAAATTAAATTAAAATACTTTAGAATCAACTGCTGATAAAGGATCATCAAATAGATATATATCAGCCTAAGTATACATAGCTCTAGCAAGAGAAATTCTAGCCTTTTACCCTCCACTTAAATTCTACCCCTTTTCTCCAATTAGAATTTAATCTCCATTTGCAAGCTACTCAATATCTTCTAGTAAACAACTATCTTTTAGAATTTTAGTGTACAATTCTTCATTATACTCTCTTCCAAAGATAATATTCTCTTTTAATGTCTAATTGAATATATATGGCTCTTATTCAACAAAAGCAATCTTTCCATTTAATTTAAAATTGCCTTTAAAATAAGGAATTTCTTTTAGCATACAACTTAATAAAGTAGATTTACCAGATCCTACTTTTCCTAAGACACAAACACATTCGTTTGGATTTATAGAAAAATTAATATTAGAAAGAATTGGCTAATTTTAAACCCAATAAGCATAAAAGTTATTAAATTCAATACATCCTTTTTCCAAACTCTTCCCTTCTAGTTCGTTAGTTCCTTTTATATTTATAAAGCATATTTTTATAAAATTCAATAAAAAATAGGATCAATACCTTCTATGCATTTAGCACAAGATTCTTCTAATGTAACGATATCAAGGAATCGTTTCATTATAACTTTCATTTCAAATAAACCAGAAAATCCAGGTCCAAAAATTGTAATTGATGATTGCTTAACAAATTAGAGCAAATCTAGGGAAGAGAAGATTGTAGAAACATTTAATGTATTTTAATCTCCATAAAAATAAATAAAATAGAAAGATAAAAATGATCCTATAACAGCTGATGAGTTTGCTAAAGCACTGTCTACAAACCCAACACAAACTTGTTTTAAAGTGTAAAGTAATTCCATTTTTCTAAATACTCCTATGGTATGTTAGAAAGCTTCTTCCCAAGCATAGATTTTAATTAAACGAATTCCTTCTATTATTTCATTAGTTAAACTAATTCTCTTATCAACATAATTAGTCTTTTCAGTAAAATATTTTTAATTTAGTTTTGAGAAAAATAATTAAATAAGACAATTTAAAAGCATAAAAACTAATCCTATTAATCCAAGTTCTCCAAATCTATTAATAAAAATAATTATAAAGTATTATTTCTTTTAAAAAAATATCTTAGATTTAAAATATTGGTGTGGAACTAATAAAATTACCTATAAACCAATAATAATCCGATTGTTAAGATGTAAATAGGAGTCAATAGTAAAAGGACTATGTAGATAGCCCTCATTTCCAAAGTATTCAGATCATTTGAAATGAGAGACACTAATTTTCCTAAATTTGCTTACTTAACAGCAAATGATGATAACTTTAGAATTTTTGAGTATAGAGTTTTTAGAAAAATAATCCTTATTTTAGATACTATTATACTAGTATATTTCATAGAGTTATTCCAAAATAAGAATTAAATATAGAATGATAAATTCATTCCTATTGCATAGAGATAAGCCTCTGAACTATTCCCATTATCTAGGATACTTTAAAGTAATAAGGCCATTATTAGAGATTAAAAAATCCTAAAAACCAATTAAATACTTAAAAATAAGAAGCACAGAATTAATTCTTTTCTAAGCGTCTTCAACAACACCATTATCATGTCAGATGATGTTAATTCTTTTTTATTTTTAGCAACTTTTTACTTCATCATTTCTAGATTCTATACGGATTGCTGATAAATTGTGTTAACCTACTAACTTGGAAGCATCTGAGGCACATTGGAGATAGTTAATTATTTGAATTTCCTTATATCTTTGATAGATTTAATTAGAAGCTTAATTAGGTCAATTAAGAAGAACCTAGAGATAAAATTAGTATTACAATTAAAATCAACTATTTTTTGTTTACTGGTTTCTTCTCCTTTTCCTATTAAATTCTATTGATTATTATTTTCTTGATTTATTTCTACAGATTACTTATTATTTATATGGCAAGGAGCTATCTAGTTACTTTTACTTTATTTAAAATCCTCTTCAGTTTTCAAAGATAGAGCTTATTAACTGGACTAAAATTAAAGAGTGGAACAAAAATTATTCCCTTGATAAATCATTTAGTTATCAGTATCTTGGAGTGAAGGTAATTAGATTATACATTATTACTATAACTATTAAGTCTTTTATTTAATCATTTTCTTATTTTATAAAGATTTTTTGTTAAATTTTTAATTATTAGTTTGGTTACCAGAATTGTTGAGCTTAAAAAGAATGAGAGAAATATGACCTATTATTAATAGTTCAGATTACTTGATTTCATTAGTATATATTTGTTAATTACTTTGATACAGTTAATCAATTTTAATTTCAATTATATTCTATCTATATTAAGACTCAATAAGATGCGTTAAAATAAGAAACTTTATTAAAAACCTATTTACAAATGATAAATTTTCTATTCTTTTTAAATTCCAAATAATTAACTATTGACTAACTAACTAATTATTGAAAGAAATAAATGGCTTTTATTACATCTTTCATATACTATGATTGTGGTAAAACTAATTTTTTCTACTAAAATAAATTAAAGGAATTCAAACTTATTTACAAGAAAATATTGAAATCCAATTTAAAATATTAAATATTTGCAATTTTATATTTCTGTCGATACATTTATATTATGTAAAACTTTAATTATGATCAGACTACAGAATTATTTTTTAAAATTAATCATTTTTAATTTCCAGATTTTATAAAATTATCTTTTTTGTACCTTAACATAGCAAACTTAGGGGTTTTATGGTAAAATTTATTTTATATTTTAAACAATATTTATTGAATTAAGACATTGATTTTTCATAAAATATATAAATAAGCAAGTTAAAAATTATTACTTTATTAGTGAGTTTGTAGCAATAATTGATTTTACAAGTATAACTTAAATAAAATCAGTAAATTAATTAATAATAAATGCGTTTATTTGAAAGATTTGAATTTGTAAGATTCAAATAATTATTAAAATTGAAGACTAAACATATTCTTTAAGTTATATATTTATTCATAATTTTTTCTTTCCATAATTTATTATAAATTATTGCATAAATAATAGATATACAATTTCAATAAATGTTTTTTTATTATTTTCTAGATTTTGGCTAAAGGGAATATTTTATTGATAAGTTTTCTTAAATTTGAAATAATCGAAGCTATTCTAAAATTATTTATTCTTAAATAATAAGAGTAAATAAATAGTGTTTTATAATAAATAGAGCTATTTTATATTAGTTTATCAATATTATCAATATCATATAAAAATTCTGCTTGTATTTGGAGTTTAGGTATTCCAAATAGTGTTAAATAACTTTTTATTTACCTACTTCAAGTTAAATTTTAAGTTTATATTTTGAAGTGACCCAACTCTGTATTTCATTTTTGAGATTTACAATTTACTTTCTACCTTTTTGTTACTTATCAAATCTGATAAAAAAATAACTAAAATTCTGAAAAATATTTGATAATTAAAGAAGAATAAAGAAGAAATGAATGCTCTTATTTTTTATCTAATTTCTGTAATTTACTATGCTACTCAAATTGTTAATATCTATCTAGCAGTCGAATACTATAGATAAGAGGCTTATGTTTATTTTGTGGCTTATATCATCATCTTTCTTGCAGAAAAGTACTTTATATTTAAAGAATTTAGGGCTCGATATTAAAATTAGTAATTCATGATTATTTTTATTTTAGATTTATCTTTCTTGGGTTTTTTAGAAACTTATGAGTTAGTAAAGCCTAATTTTAAGATTATTTCAGCAATTAAATCCATATCAAACCTTTTTCCTACTATTATCCTTTAAAGTTTAATTTAATTTGATTAATCAGCACAAACAATTACTACTTATATGATAATTGGATACTGTAATTATCTAGCCTAAATAGTGCTGGTTTCTATTTTTATTAGTTAGTACCTCAAAAAGCTGTATAAAGTTATTTACGTTATTATATGCCACCTTTCTTACTATTTTAGCATTAGACATATGGTAAGTACATCTGATTACTTTGGAATAAATTTAGGATTTTATTGTGTATTAATTTGCATAATTAACCAAGTATATATTCTTAAGAATTTTCCTTAAAGTAGAAACTATAAATCAGGAAATTTTATTTTGCTGAGTACAAGTATTTTATGTAACAACTCTTTATTTATTAGTGACAGTACTTTAATTTAAAATGAAGAAGATAAAATTGGTCACTAATTAGGTAAAAAATGCGGCCTGTTGAGTTAATTTTTAAGAACTTTAATAATAATAGTATTTATTAATACTAAAGAGAGCATTAATCTAATAAAGGGTAATAGAATATCTTAATTAAACTTGATTCTAGCTATTACCTGTGGCATAATACTAATATTGGTTATTTCAAATAAGATTTGGAAATCATCACAGTATAAACTAGTTATGTTGATTGATAATAGGAGTGATTACATTAAAGCAACAAAATATTTAAACAGTTATAATAAACCTATGAAGTATATTAAGGTATTTTTTTACTTGAAAGAAGAAGTTTCGTGCTAAAATAATTATCATGATGATGATGGCATTTTATTAAATACTGAGTATGATTGTTTATATTTTAATTTCTAAAAAAGTATATCTTATCAGCTTAAACTAAAATAAAATCTTCAAATTTATTCTTAGGATAAGAGAAAAGGATGTACTTGTAAAATATAATAACTCTATTCTGAATAGGAACATGTACATCCTATAAACCTCTACTTACTATAGAAAAATTAAATTCCAAATGTGATTTTCTAGAGAATTTAAAATGGATTTTTTTTTACTCCTGATACATATACTTTAATAATCCAATTAGCAGCTAAAAATTAAGAAATTTTTAAGAAAATAGAAAATGACTTCATTGTATATATTGCTATAATTAAATTAATCAACCCTTATATGATAATGAATCCTCAATTAATTAACTATGATTTATATGAGTGTGTGTGACAATAAATAAGTAAGTATTTTAATTTTTATAGTTTGTAAAATTTCCCATTGTTAAATTCATTCTTCTTTATTCTTCCTTCTCAATTACAAATTAGCAAAATCTAATATTTAATATCTAATAAATTAAGGATTTCTTTACTAAATTCTATTTTCTTGGTTATTAGCCAATAGAAAATATAATTGATTTCATAAATAAAAAAATTCGTTTGAATCTTTAAAAAAGATTCAATTGCTTTAAAATAATTAAATAAAATTTTCAGTAAATTCAAATTAAACAATATTAATAAATGATGGTTAATGATAAAGTAATCGAGGTATTACATACCAATTATTATTAAATACTTTGCGAATAGAATAATGTGAGAAAATTAGATTATGCGTAAGAATTTACAGGGTTGAGGCTACCATAAAATCAAATTGTTTCAATTAAAGTATCTAACCCTGACATGATGTCTTACAAAATCATAAAATATGAGTGCAAAATCTTAGAAAAGCTAAAAGGATTCTCTTCAATTTTATAATATATCGATTCAATTGATTTAGAATGTGAAAAAGTTTTCATTCTAGTCGTTGAATACCATGATAAATCCTTAGAAAATTATATCAATAATTAATTTGCAGGAGGTAGAAATTTTAGTATTGAAGAAGTTACTAAGATTTCTTTTAGCCTATTAAATTCTCTTTTTGAATTGCATTCAAAAGAAATTACTCACTTTAATATTAATCCTAATTCCATACTGATAGATTAAGATGGAAATTGTAAGTTTAGAGATTTTATACCTTTAAGTTACTATGATAATTATTCCTGTTAAGATAACATTTAGTAAAGTGATTATAGATATCCCTATCACTCACCTTAGATTAAAAGTAAAATATAATAAGGTAATGATGTTATAGATAAGGATATTTCATTTAGTTCAGATGTATATAGTTTAGGAATTGTCCTTCTAAGACTAATAGGTTTAGAAATAAATAACAAAACAATTGATCTAATTACAAAATAAGGCATTTCTGATGTAGTAAATTTGATCAATTCAGATCTGATTAATTTCTTTTCCTTCCTCAAAAATTATATCCTCTAAGAGAAATAGGAGTTAAGATATTCAGTTTTTTAATTAAAACGAATTATTTTCAAATTTTATGAGAAGTACATCGATAAAGAATCACTCATATCTAAAGTGAATAAGTTAATATCTTTATATGCTGAGTAGAATCTACCTGCAGATGCATATTTAGTATTTTTATATTCATCTTTGATATAGTATAATCCTTCTATTAAAATTGAAGAAAAATTACTCAAAGCATTCAACTAATTATCAAGTATTGTTAAGGAAAAAAGTAATTTCTTATTGTTGCATGAAGTTGGTAGTTTTTATTATGAATCAGACTAAAATGAGAAGTGTTTAGAATATTTTCTGTAAACTCTGGAGATAAGAAAGGCAATCTATGGTGAAGAGCATTTATTGACTGCAGAATCTATAAATAATATTGGAAATTGCTATTATTATCTGAATGATTATCATAAATCTCTTAAATATTATAAAGAAGCCTTAACTATTAGATTAAACTTATTTGGAGAGAATCATACAAGTATTTCAGAATGTTTAACTAATATAGCAGATTCTTATAGGGGATTAAATGATCTGGATCTATCAATATAATAAAATCAAAGATCATTAAATATTATTAATTCTCTTTTTCAAGGAAGCCACTACTCTAAAATATTCCCCCATATTTGCATGGCATAAGTTTATAGAAAATAGGAAGACCATTAAAAATCACTTGAATATCATTTACAGGTTCTTAAAATAAGGGAAGATATTTATAGTACAGGTCACTAAGCTATTGCAATAACTCTGAGGAGCATAGGTCTTTCCTATAAATACTTGAATAATTATAACAAATCGTTAGAATATCACACGAAATCTTTAGAAATGAAAAAAATACTTTACAAAAAGGATCATTAATATATTGCTAACTCACTTTACGATATTGCGGATTGTTATAGAGGATTAAATAATCCAGAAAAAGAATTCTATTATAGAGCATAACATTTGAAAATGCTATACAAAATTAATAAAACTAAAATAAAACCTTTTAATTATTATCTAATGAATCTCAACATTGATCATATATTCGATAATGATACTAAACTGGAGTTTTATATCAGACTAGTGAGAATCCTACAAACAAATTTAAAAGGAGACAATCACTTTATGAAAGATACAATAAATTTAATTATTAATCTAGCAAACTCTTTAGAATATTTTGAATTATCAGAGTATTATGAAATAAAGCTTGTTTAAATGTCCTCATATTTTTGATTGATTGGTATTTTCTTATTTCTATTCTATTCTTTTATATTCTATCAAATAAAAAATTCTTCATCTACTTAATATGCATTGCCAAAAATAACAAAAAATTATTTTAACTTTTAAATATACTTTAACTACTACATACTAATTATTAAAAAATTAGGAAAATAAATATTAAAGAAAAGGTTACATTTTATTTTACTTCCTGATAATTAATAGTTTAATCATATCCAAATTGAAATGGAAATTAAATATGAGGGATATACAAGTTAGTATAATTCATCTTTTCTGATAATTTTATAGCTAGTAACTATATTTAATTATATTAAGTTAGTCATAATTCTACTTTACAGAAGTATATTGGAATTTTATTATTAGTATTGAAAGTAAACTTCTGTAAATTTATATTATTTGTATCTAGTTTAATTTATACAGAGGCGAGGTAAAGTTTATTCTTCCAAAGCTTCCATTTGTAAAATAGGCAATAAAAGATAATTAAAAAAATTTAAACATATACTTTTAATTAATAATAAATTAAATTAATAAAAGTAAGGGAAAATGGATATCACTAATTCAGTCAAAATAAAATTTCATTAAAAATGTATAAATGAAAATAAAAAAAGGAGGTTTCAATAGTAAAGGGAGAAAATATATTTTAAAAATCACAGTTCATAGCAAAATTAAGTAATAAATGTAAGTAATTAATTTCTATTTTATTAACTTTTTATCAAATAATGAGAACATTAACATAATAGGGCAGCTGTAATCAAGAAGAAACTCTCTTTTTAGAAATTTAAAGTATAGTTAAAAGGCTGAATTTACAAAACTATTCTTTAATGCTTGATAATGAACAGGAAGATGGATATAAATTCGAAATCAACCAACATGCCATCTATTTTAAAGGAATCAACTTAATTAATAACGAAGAGATACAAATTACTATTTCTAAAACTAATTAATTATCATATGGTCTTCTAAAACAAGAAAGTTAAATTTAGAAACTATTAAAATACTTTGACTCTACTGTGAAATACATAGATGAGATTGATATTCCAGAAGAAAGATTATTTATATTAATTACTGAAAATATTGAAAAATCATTATAATAAATATTAGATGAGAGAGAAAAGGAAAATAAGATTTATTCTATAAGAGAGCTAGTTAATATATCTTATTAACTTATTTTCTAATTATTTGAAATACACTGTAAAGGAATAACCCACTACAATATCAATCCAGATTCAATTGTATAAACCAAATCAGGTCTATTTAAATTTAGAGATTTTATTCCTCTCTAGTCTATTATTGAAGTAAATAAGCATATAATTTAAGATATTTAGGAAAATCAAGATGAATCTTAGAATTATTTAGCACCTGAAGTATTAAAAGTGCTAGATTAATAAATGAATTAAGAAAACTTAGAAATTAATTAGTTTTCTGATGTCTATAGTTTGGGAATGGTATTGTTGAAGCTTATTGGATTGGAGTTTAATTAAAAATCACTGAAGCTAATAAAAGAAGAGAGATTCCTAGATTTATAGAGCGAGATAAATCCTGAATATAACAACCTCTACGTGTTTATTTACTCTTACATGTTAAACTAAAATTAATATCTAAGAATATAATCTATTGGTCTACTGAGAGTGCTTTATAGGTTCTATAATGACATTTTTATTTCACCAGTAGAAGCCATTGAGAATATAAATCGAATAATTAAAAAATATGAAGACAATAACCTGGAAGCAGATTATTATCTTGCCTTTCTCTATACAATCTAAATAAACTTTGATAATAAACTTATAGATTGTGAGAAGTTGGATACAGTTTTGAATTAACTGAGAATAAAGAATGAAGAAGAATATAATAATAATCACTTACTGATTGGTAGTGTTGGATCTTCTTATTTGAGATTGCATAAATATAAATAATCGTTTGAGATTTTCTCACAAACTCTCTAAAAGATAAAATTACTAAATAAGTAAAGTAGTTTTGAAGCGGATTGGTTGAATTAAATAGGAAATGCTCTATTTTATTTAGAATCATACGAAAAAGCTTTGAAGTATTTTGAAAATGTTTTAGAAATAAGAGAGTAAATTTATCCAAAGGGTCATCTCTGTTAATCCGATATACTAAGAAATATAGCATTATGTTATGGGTGTCTTAATAATTATGAAAAATCTCTGCAGTTTAGTTTACGAGCTTATGAGATAAGAGAGAAAATATTAACAGGGGACCATTATTTTATTGCAGAGTCATTATTAAGTTTAGGCGATTCTTATTCTTTAGTGAAAAATCATGAAGCTTCTCTCGACTATTAAATTAAGGCGCTTGAGATGAAATAAAGGTTATATAGCGGTGCTCATATATAAATAGTAGATTCTTTTAATAATTTAGCTATCTACTATTATGATCTTAGATAATATGATAAAGCTTTAGGGTATTTCTAAAAAGATCTTAACATGTCTTATGAACTATATGATAAATAAGATTTAGAAATAGCTACGTCTTTGAGAAATATAGGACTTTGTCAGTATTATTTGGGAAACTATGAATCAGCTATAGATTATGACAAGCAATCATTGCAAATTAGAAAGAATTACTAATTAGAAAATGATTCTCAGAGTGGTCATCTACTTTTGCACATAGCAAATTCATATAATATGTTAAACGATAGAGATAATGAAATTGTATACAGATATGAGCATTTTTGTTAATAAGTTCATCTAAATTAGCTTAAAACATATAACCATAATAAACTGCTCTATGTGTTAAATGATATATTTAGTTATGATAGTAGGATTAAACTAATAAAATAAATCATTAGAATCATTATAAAAACGCCACATGTTTAATTAAATTTTATCAGAGACATATTTTACTTAATTATCGATATCTTCGAGTAAATTGGAGATTATGAGGAAGTCGAATATTACTAAATTCTAGAATAAAATGCAATTTACCATAAAATGCAAATGTTAAATGATGCATAAAGAATGGTCATATTTGAAGAGTTAAATGATGAAGAAGAAGAAGAAGACTAAGAAGAAGAAGATGGATTTATTGTAGAAGAAGTTCAAGAAGAATGAAAGATAGTTTGAAAGAATTATATATATTTTCTAAAATTAATAAATTACTTTTTTCATAATTTGTGTTTTTATTTTTTTATTAATCTAACTTCAATACAAAACAATATCTATCAGGAATGCTTTAATTTCTAATTTTTTATTTGATATTAGCTAGAAAGTAAAGATAAATTAGTTATTAATTTTTGAGAGAAAACATATGAATGCGTATATATGACCATCCAAAATAAGCATACGGTAATTAAATTTTAATTACGTTGAATAAAATAATTGACTTTATTAAAAAAATAAATAATAAATAAAGTAAATACTTGTTTATACTTAAATTGTAAGAATTTAATTTAATGTTAATTGAACAAGTATACATTCATTCAATTCTATATATGTTTACATATTTTTAAAACAAACATTATCTTTCTAATTTATTATTTTTAATTATTAAAATAAATTAAATAATTGGATTTAATAGAATTTATGATTTTATAATGAGATGAAGTCGTCACTTTATTGTTTTAGTAAGGGAGTAAAGAATTATTATATGAATTTTCTTTTGAAATCCTATGAAATTATGATGAGTTTTTCTGAGATATGCAAGAAAATTCACTTAGGAAGAGAAGGTTAAATTAATAGACGATATAAGGTAAAAGAAATTATTAATTATTTATTAATTATTGCGCTGAAGGAATAGTTTTTAGAAAGAAATTAAAGGATAAGTAGAAAGAAAGAAAATACAGAAAATAGGATGAGAAACATTATATTATCGGATTATTACAAGTACATCATAAATATTTAGATATAGACAAATATACCTTCATAATTTGAAATAGCAATGGACTTATAATATTTTATTTATTTTTAGATTCAACATTGAAGAGTTAGCTGATATTGAAGCATTTGACTTTGAAGAGTTTTCATACACACTCTACATCATCACCAAACAAAAAATTCTCTATGCTTTGAAGATTGAAAGCTTAGAAGAACATGAAGTACTTTATCATTACAATAATAAATCCAATATTTTATAAATCCCTTAATGATTATAAATTGAATGGGCTAGAATGACTTATTTTATATTTTTTATACCAATTTTAATAGATAGTTTTTAAATATGATTTGAGCAATGATATTTGTGAAGTAGAGAAAATCTTAGGTATTAAGTATGTCTTGGAAATAGAAAGTGTCGTTATTATTCAATAAAGTGGAGAAATCATGAAATATAGTATTAATGATAAATCATGTGAAAGCGTTGGTTGCATTGAAAATGGAATTTTAGGTTTTGCATATTCTCCTAACTAGGAATAGCTTGTTATTGCTACTGGCAATCACACTTTGCTCTCTTTTGACAATAACTTTGATGTTTAAAAAGAAGAACACATTGATGAAAATATTAATGAATTTAAGCCACCCACTACTCCCTAACCTGTTTACTTTGCTTGGAAGGCTGATGCCAAGGTACTTAAATTATGAATTTTATTAGTAAAATAAATAGTAAGTAGAGGAGGAACTCTAATAAATTGTCTTATTAGTAGCAAATCTAATCAATATTAAATAAAATCACTTAACTAATTTATTGGATATAAATTTAATTCGTTTTTAACTGGATTTTTATTCTAATAAAGTTTTTCTCATGCAATTTTGCTGTAGAAAATGGACGTAAAAGTTTGACAAGAAGCACTGAATTAGAAATCTTCAAATCAGCTGCTATGCCTGATCCTGATGGACTTAATGTAGTTTCAGTATCCGAAACATCTACTGCAAGTAAAAATTTTATGAATTAAACAATAGATTTAAAGAAATTAATGATAAACATTAAATTAAATTCAATTCCTATATATAGATTTGTAAGGACCTATCTGTTGGTAGCCTACTGGTAATTTCATTGCAGGTGTTGATAAGAAGGCTGTTAAGGGCGAAGCATAAAAGACCTTAACTAGGGTTATTTTCTGGGAAAAGAATGGTTTGAGACACTTAGAATTTAATCTTCCTAATTTATAAGATTCTCTTAATACTGAATCCAATGATATTAATGTAATTAATCTTTAATACAATAAGGAATCAGAAATTCTTGCAGTTCATATTAGGTAATTAAAATTAGCAAAAAAAAATTAGATCTTAAAAAATTAATATTTATTTAAAAAGTGAAAATGGTCAAGAAAGCGTTTTACTTTATCACAGAAGCAATTATAAGTGGTTTTTAAAGAAAGTTGTTTCCAGCCTTGAAGGACATAAGATTAATGGCTTCACTTGGTGTCTCCATAACAGCAAGAGAATGATTATTGTTTATGAATCAAATTATATTGAAGTTTTGGATTTATCCCTTGTTCATTCTCAAAATGTTCATGATACTGCTCATGAAAACAATCTTTCTCTCATAGCTTCTATTGATAACAACAAAGTAAACACTACTGTCTTTAAAAAGACTATTATGCCTCCTCCCATGTCTAACTTTGAATTAACTCTCCCTAAGCCTGTTTTAGGTTTCTCTGCTGGATACAGTAATTAATATTTTAGTTTATTTATGATTATAAAATAGAGATTAGTAATATCAATAATTTTAGAGAAACATTAAATTTGCTGGTCATTTTAAAATTAATAATTAATTTATATAAAATATAGATTACATTTGTGCTGCTTGTGATAACAGTTTTGAGATTTTCTTTATCGATTAAAATTTGGGATTAAAATAAAAGAGTATTAAGAATGATTATAGCAAATAGAATAATAGAATGAGATAATTTTTGATGGTTCCTTATGAAGATAAGTATTCTATTTTCTTCGTTCATAATAAGGGAGAAACTAAGTATATTGTTGAAATTATTTTGGATAGTAATTTTAATGTTCTTACAAGCTTGACAAAGAGCATTAAGAATTCATTAACTGCTACTTGTGTTTCAGGTTATTTATATACTCAAACTTCTAAAGGGTCTGCAAAGTCTGGTGGTGATGATGATGAAGAAGAAGAGTATGGTTTCTAAGATAAATCCAGTGGCAATTATATCTTCATTTAAAACTCTAAGGGTGTAGTCTTCAAGTATTTCTTGAATGACGAGTCTAAGATTGAAAAACATTCTACCTTCGATATCCCTGCTTGTAAGATCTAAGCTACTTTTATAGGTGGAATGGAATATTTATTTGGTTAATCTCATAACAATAGATTCATGATTGGAACTAAGCTCGTTTCTTCATAAACCACTTCCTTTGCTCTCTACGATTCATTCGTTTTATTTACTCAAAATACTTTGGGTATGTATCAATCTATTTATGTTTACGATTTAAGAGATCCCAAGAATCCCTTAGCTGGTCTTTCTGACTCTGTTGTTCTCCCCTCTGCTGTAATTGTTTTATCATTTTTATATCAAATATTAATTTCTATTTTTTATTATTATTAGGAAAGCAAGAGCTTGAATGTTAGAAATATTGAAAGAGGCTCTATAATCGTTTCTCTTTCTAATGATAAACTTGTTTTCTAAATGCCAAGAGGTAACCTTGAAGTTATTAACCATAGAATTATTTTCTTGAGAAAGGTTAAGAAGTTAATCGATCAAGGCGATTACAATACTGCTTTTGAAATATGCAGAACTAACAAGCTTGATATGAATGTTATTTTCGATATCAATCCTTAGAAGTTCATTGATAATGCTCAAAGTATCTTAACTTAATTCAAAAAAACTGATTACATTAATCTCTTAATCTCTCATGTTAAGAGTGAGCTCTCTGACGAAATCCAATACTGTGTTTATGATGAAGAACTCTAAGAATTAAAGAATTATCATACTACTCATCTTAGTAAAAAGGTTAATTCTTTCTGTGATACAATTATTAAGGCATTAGAAGCTACTAAACAGTAATTAATTAATTTCAATAATATTTCAATCTAATAAAAATATTAAATTAATTTAAATAAATAGAGAAAAATATTTATACTCTAAGTTCACTGCTCATATTAGAAAGGAACCTAGCGAACTTGAATATGTTTTGAACTAAATTAAATTAATGAAGGATGAAGAAGCTGAACATGTTCCTGAACATCATCCTCCTCATTTAAATCCCGCAAGTAATTCTATTTGTTTTGTAGAAAAATAATATTTATCATAAATTTAAATCAAACAGATAATAAGAGATTCGAACATAAGAGACTTGTCACTGCTAGAAGCTTGCTTGAGTATGTTTGTTGGTTAGCTGATGCTGAAAAGATCTATGAGGTTTCTTTGGGTACTTATGACTTAGACTTAGTTGCTATGGCTGCTCAATTCACTTAAAAGGATCCTAGAGAATATGTTCCTTACTTAGAAAAGCTTAAAGCTATTACTGATTTAGTTGAAAGAAAATATCTCATCAATATTGATTTGAAGAAATATGACCGTGCAGTTAATGTTCTCTCTCATGGTAATGCTGAATAAAAGTAAAGAGCTATCAAGTTAATTAAGCAATACAATCTCTTCAATGTAGGTCTTAAGACTTTCAAGAATGAACCATAGATTATTAAAGAAGTTAAGATTTACATGGGTGAATATCTTGCTTCCAAGAAAGAATTCTAACAAGCTCTTCTTTCATTCGAATCTGTTCATGCTTTTGAAGAAGCTTTGTAAGTTTGTAAAAAATCTGGTGAGGTTAAGAGAGCTCTCTATTATGCTAACAAATTAAAGAAAACTGAAAATGAAAAGCAAGCTATTCTCAAGGAAATCCTCAATGAATTACTTCTAAACGAAAACCATGCTCAAGCTGGTAAGGTTTATCACTAATTAGGCGATAACAAAGCCGCCCTTGAACATTTCGTTAAGGGTTCTGATTGGGCTTCTTGTACTAAGACTCTTTTGAAAATGGATGAAGACCACGACACAATTAAAAAAGAAATTATTGTTCCTGGTCTTGAGCTTTCTGCTAACTTAAAGGCTAACTTACTTAGACAATACAGACAATCTTTCACCACTAAATATGCAAGACTTAAAATCGTTTAATAAGAAAAGGTAAATAGATTAATATTTAATTGTATAAACTGACTAAAAATTAATATAAATTTAAATAGAAAATGAGACCTCAATTATTAGGTGAATTGGGTGCTGGATAAATGGGTAACCAAGAATCTGATATGATTTCTGATATTTCTGAATCTACTACAAAGACTGCAACAACTCATACTTCATACACTTTGTAATAATTTATAAGAAATTTAACTAAACATTATAATAAGCTATTTAATATAATAACAAATTAATTATTAATTAATTAATTAAAATTAGCTCTCTTACTACTGGTATGAGAAAGAAGAAGGATAAAAAACCCAAGAATCTTTTAAAGAGAAACATCAAGGAAGGTTCTCCTATCGAAGAAGAATACATAGTTGATTTCTTAAATGAAATGCAAAATCAATTGGGAATATTCAGTAAATTAGATTTAATATCATCATTGTAATGTTTTATTAACATTTTTATAATAATATATTAGCTGATAGTAAAAACTTAATATAATATTTAATCTATTATGATTTGATCGATTAAGCTGAGGAATTAAACAAGGAAATGAAATTATACGAAGAAGAAATTAATGTTAAAGTAAAATCTTTAAGACAATCATTATTCGAAGAATAGAACCCTCAATTGTCCGAAATCTATCCTACCATTAAGCAATTCGACAATAAAGTTAATAAAGCTTTCGATATTTTCTTAAATAACTTCGATCACGTTTTAATTTGAAAACTCTTTAAAATCATTTAATAAAAATGTATTTTAATACTCTAACTTATCAAACTTATTTTATATTTTTAAGTAACTAATTATTTTTGTCACCTTTTAAATAATATAATTAATTTATCAAATAATTTGATTACATTAAAATTATAAATTATTTTAGAGTTTTTAATGCATTTTACATACATAATACAACAATAATATTAAAACAAATAAATTGTTTCATTAATTTTGCTCATCATGCATTGAGTTATAATTGTTATTATTTTACATCTTGAAACCTTTAATCTAAAAAATTCTTCTATTTGAAGGGTTGCTATACTCTGTTTGATTAGTATTATTAGGTATTTATTAATATTGATTTTATTATGAATTGTTTATTTATTAATCATTTAATTATTTATTTTAATGTTATTGCTAATTATCATTGAAATTTTAAAATTACATATTTTATTAAACTGAATTAAAATTTAAGTTATTATTGACATTATTGCCTTAGTATTCTTATTAATGATCTTTATTAATTCTTACATTCTAATTATTCTACTGCTACTACATCATTTGATTATTATTATTATTTATTTGATTTATTTGAAGTTGTTGTTGCTATTAATTTAGAGATTATGGGTAGATAAGAGTATTTTACACTTAACTTACTGATTATCTTCCTATTTAATCCAAAATCTGCTATTGTTGATTCTACTTATCTTGTATTTATTCAAGTTTTTATTATAAAAATATGTCCAATTTTGATAACTCAATTGTTTTTAAATTATTATTTTCCTATAAACAGAACTACACAATTTCATTAATCATATCTTTTTAACCCTTTGCATAAGCTTCTCTATATTATTAGTTAGCCGAATTGAATAGCTTAGTTAACATAGTTGCTGCCTATGAAAAATTACTTTTTAGATCTTGACTCATTAATGTTAATACTCAACTATAAATTTTTTTACTTTGGAATCTAATCTAGAATATATATAAATATATATTTATCAGATATCTTTGCAGATATATAGATACATTCCTTACTTCCTTCCTTCTTTTATATTTATTTTAAGCAAAAAATCTATCATATTTCTATTTGAAATTTAACCAACTGATTATAATAGCAATCCTATAATATTTTACATAGATTTAATTATTTTCTAAAAATATTAAAATATCTAATTCAATTAAATTTTCAAATCTCATCAGCTTATGAAATCAAGTTTAATATTTAGTTCATATTTTAATAGTTAAATTTTTGATCTAGTAAAATTAAAGCTATGTAAAAACTATTATATATTAGTTAGTAAAATCTATTAATTACTTTATTATTACCAAATAAAAAGAGTTTTTACTTATTCAATTCTGCCAAATAAAGAGGCTTTACTATATCCGTAATCGGTTAAATAATCTCTCAATTATATATTTTACAGAAATATATTTATAAATAGATTATTCTCAAAAATAAATAATTAAATTAGAGCTAGGATATAATAAATGTTAAACAACATTTATATATTTGTTTTTAAAATTATTATAACATTTTTCAAGAAATAAATGTTATTTTTTTAAGTTTATATCAAAAAATTTAATTATTGAGCTATTTATTTTAATGTGTGTGTGTATGTGCCTTTAGAAGTATTAGTGTTTATTTTTTGAAATATCTTTACAGAGATTGAATTAATTAATTAAATAGTAAGATATCTTTAAAAAGTGATATTAAAGGATTAAGATAACATTGTTAAAGTAAATCATAGTAGTAATTTAGAATGAGTTTTAATATTTCAGAGAGAAATTCTGACGCAACTTTGTATGTAGGTGGTATAGATTAAAAAGTGACTTAAGAAATATTATGGGAGTTGTTTGCTCAATGCGGTATAGTACTTAATGTCCATTTACCTAGAGATAAGATTACTGGTGAGCATTAGGTAATCAATCAATACACATATTTACATTATTAAAAATGAAAAATTCAAAAAGAGGAATGTTAAAATTATAATTAGCATGTAGATTTAATGAAAGATTAAAGTAGGAAAATTAAATATAAGATATCTAATTTAATTTAGAAATTGTAATTAGCTAAAATTATCAATTTATGATTAACATATCTTTACATTTTAAGATAATATTTAATGCAGAATGAATGAATATGTAATTCGTTAGATCTATAGCTTATTGCTAAATAATTGGGATTAAATATAATATATAAATTAAGACTATTCCTAATAATTCTACTAAGCAAAGAGTTTGTTTGAATATTAAAGCTTTTCTCATAAAACTATACATATTCACTAAAGATATAGTAAGTGTTGAAAATCAATATTATTTCAATAATTTGCTATTAGAAATTTTAATTATCTATTAGACGCTGTCTAGTATAAATAGAATACTCTTATTTTTTAAAGATTTAGATTTTACATCATGAAAATCACTCATAAATCATAATTATTGTCTAAAATGATTTTCTATGAAATAATTTAATTAAAATATGGAATTAAAGATTTATTTTTTAATGAAAATTAGGGTTATGGATTCGTTGAATTTAAAACTGAAGAAGATGCTGATTATGCTATTAAGATATTGCATTTAATAAAGTTATATAGTAAACCAATAAAAGTAAATAAAGCCTCATAAGATAAAAGAACATAGGAAGTTGGTGCAAATGTATTCATTGGTAATCTCGATCCTTCAGTCACTGAAATGCAACTTTAAGAAACCTTCTCCACTTTTGGTCTCATTATTAGTCGTAGAGTAAATAATTTCATTAATTTAAAACTTTCTTAATTAATTAAAGTGGATTAGATTATAAAATCCCCTAAATTAATAAAAATTAAATTATTATTCAAGCTAAAACTAAAAAACTCCACCCCCCTAATGCCTCTACATTAATTATTTTCTTCACCTTGAATAGTTCAAGCTACATGAAGGATTCCTAGGAGCATTTATTATTTCTTACTTTATCAATATTGAAACTTAATATTTTATGTCTGACTTTGTTGCTTATTTTATCTAAATTATTTATATATAGATTGTACGTGATGCTGATAACAACCAATCTAAAGGATTTGCTTTCATTTCATATGATAATTTCGAGTCTTCCGATAATGCAATTTCTGCCATGAATGGTAATTATTTAGTTTCCTTTTCACCCTGTTTCTTAACACTAAATAGAAAAAACTTTGTTACTTTACTCATGGAAATATTTTTTTAAAAAATAGGTCAATATTATGGTAGTCAAAAAATTAGTGTTTAATATGCCTTTAAGAAGGATTCTAAGGGAGAAAGACATGGTTCTGCTGCAGGTAATTTTCTTCAAACATCATTCATCATTTATTTTATTAATTAAATTATTTAAAATGCTCAGTTCAATATTAACCAATATTTTTTTATAATATAAACAGAAAGACTTCTAGCTGCAAATAGACCTTAACCTCTTTAAAGTGGCTTAAACATGAATGCACCTGCTCCTCTTGTTCCCAAGGGAATGTAAAGATCATCAATTCCGTAAATATTTTAGAAATTTACTTTTAGTTTTTTTTACATTTTACCTTTCAAATTTTATTTCTATTTTAAATGGGAACTTTTTTGTTAAAAAATAGTATGGCAGAAGGTTTACTCTAACCTAATTCTGGTGCTCCCTCTGGAAATAATTATCCTTAACCTCCTAATTACCCTCCTTCTATGCCTCCTTAAATGAACCAAGGATATCCTCCTATGCCTCCTAACATGCCTCCTCCCCCTATGTATATGCCTCCTCCTTAAATGAACTAAGGATATCTTCCTATGCCTCCAAATATGCCACCTCCTCCTATTGGCATGCCTCCCCTTCCTCCTGGTTAATTCATGCCCCCTCCTTATATGCGTATGATTGAATATTAGAATTAAACTTGATAGTTATATTAAAATATTTTTTTATTAATAAAGCTCAAAATATGCCTAACTTACCTATGCCTCCAAGACTTAATTGATTAATAACAGAATATGTATAAAACAATAACTCAATATATTTTTACTTTTTAATGATAAAATGGTTTCCCTAAAGAATAGTAATCTTTGCTAAATAAAGAATTAAAGGAATATCTCAAACGATTATGTTGAAATTAGTAAAAAATTCGATAAGACAAATTTAAAATTTTATTATTATTGTTGTCCATCTTATTCTTCCAATCAATCAAATAATCAATCGAACAATGATTCAATCAATGAATCGTTCAATCAATCAATAAAACAAACAAACAATCAATCAACCAATCAGCAGTCTTATATGTTAATCTGCATGTATTATAGTATTACTTTTTCTTGTTTATCAAAGCCAAATTATCATTGAATCCTTAATCAAAAACTTTCTTCATTTATTTTAAAAATTCGAAAAATTTTTTCTTGGTGACATTCCAGTATTCTAATGGTGACAAAGAAATTCCTTAAAAAAATTTTATGAATTCCAAATTGAAATTATGGGGGAGAAATTTTATTAGTATTTAGCAAAATTGATCTAACGTAGACACCTAAAAGGGTTGTTTTTCATCTTATTTCATAAAAAAATTACCAACAAAAAAGTAGTCATAGACAAGTAAACTAATGGAATTCATTTAATTAAATAAATGTAACTCATATAGACACTTTTAAACTCGCAAAATTTCATTCTACTATAATTGATTCTTTTATTCTTTACTGATTTTTCACTCTTTCCCCTATGGATTATTCACAATTTTTATAAGGTGGGTGGGTGAGTGAGAGAACGATTAATTACATGGATTTATAAATTTGAATAATTTGCTAGTAATTTAGTCAGCAAGGTTTTGTTAATAGTTTATGCTTATTACTTTGATTTTTGATCATAAAAGTCAAAATTAATTACAAATTAATGGTATTAGCAAATTAAATAGGTGCAAAATATAGGTGTGTTATTGTTATAAATGTAGAGGTAAATTAATTTTGATGTGTTTTTTGTATCCTAATTTTTATACTACTAGACCAAAAAAATTTTCATGTAGAGTAAAAGCTAAGCGCTCTTATGTTTTTAGAGTGAATTTAAATTTGGCGAAAATATCAAAATTCCTATAACTAATTAATTGTGAGAGACGGTTTGTTTTGTGGGAGTGTGTATATTTCTTTATTTATTATTTCTGATAAATTGATATTATAAAGCAGGTGTCTATAATTAGCAATGCAATTTTAATTGTATTTTCTTTAAAGTAATCTATTCCCCTTTAATATAAGAATGCCTCTCCTACATAATCAATTACAATATTTCTTTGAAATTCTAAAAATGGAGGGAATAAATTATCTTATACTGGCGATAACAAAATGACAGAGATGTTAGAAACAAATAGAAATTAATAAACAGGAAAAAGAAATTTGTGAAGTGCGCGAGAATATTGATTATGAGTGCGGGTTTATTTATAATATAAATTTGATAATTTACTTAGGACACTATTTTTTGTTAGTTCGCTTTGAAGCTAACAATCAAACTAACTAACTAATTAGCTAATAAACAAACAAACAAAAAATTGATTAATTTTGATGAGAAGAAAATAGATGATAAGCAGAATAATTAATATAGCTGGATAAGAATTACACATATTTTTATATTTTTTCTTTTTTAGCTTGGGGTACAAAAACAAAGGAATTAAACACTATATACGTACACAGTGAAACACCAAAAAAAATATTAAAAATAAAAGAGTTAAAAAATTAAAAAGAAAAAAAACCAGAGAAACATATCAAAAAATGGTCGATGTAAGATATTACTTCTTTTGAATTCTTCTCGCAAGGAAATTACTCATCAGTGAAATTGTAGGGGTGACTTTGTGACAAACAACTGGCATTATCCTTGATGAATTTCTAGAATGATTTCCTTGTTGAGAGATGAAATATTTCCTACTTTGTTGCTCGCTTAACTAACTTATTATAATTTTATCAATATAGAACAAGTAAGACGTTGTTGCTGAATTCAAGCTTGTCTTGGTTGGTGATGGTGGTGTCGGTAAGACTACCTTCGTTACCAGACATCAAACTGGTGAATTCGAAAAGAGATACATTGCTACCCAAGGTGTCAATGTTTCCAACATGGTTTTGCACACTACCAAGGGTCCCATCAGATTCAATATTTGGGATACTGCTGGTCAAGAAAAGCTCGGTGGTCTCCGTGAAGGTTACTAGTAAAAAATTATTCCTTTTTTTAGATACAAAAATATACTTACATTTCAATCATCCCTCCCTGTCATAAATATCTTATCCCTCCTGATTACTATCATCATCCTATCACTCCTTACTTAGATAGATTATTTAGTTAGGAAAACTTTGAAGTGAATCTAATAGCTTTCTAGTTTGCTTGCTTGGTACTATTCAAACTTTGATATTTTTCATAAACTGAATCTATCATTCCAAGCAAAGAAACATAAAGGAAAAGAAGAAATCCTAAATAAAAAATAGCTGTCAAATTATTAAGATGAAGATTAATAAAGGATATATTTAATAGATCGATAAAGAAGTAAGCTTAAGTACATATAGAAGAAAGGTTTAGATGAATACGATGATGATTTTAAGCTAGGGAATTCATAAATAGTGTCAAAATTTTTTTAAAGTCAAAAATACAATCAATCAATCAGACAGAGGCTCTATTCTACTTTAAGAAATCAGAATATATAAATTCATCAGAAAATATGAAATGAATGAATGTTAATAAATTTATTTTCTATTAATAATAGCATTGGTGCTGACGCCGCTATCATGATGTTCGACGTTACCTCCAGAATTACCTATAAAAATATTCCCAAGTGGCACAAGGATTTGACCAGAATCTGCGAAAATGTTCCCATCGTTTTGGTCGGTAATAAGGTTGACTCTAAGGACAGAAAGGTTAAGGCTAGACAAATCACTTTCCACAGAAAGAGATCTCTCCAATATTACGATGTCTCTGCTAAGTCTAACTATCAATACGAAAAGCCCTTCCTCTGGATTCTCAGAAAGCTCACCGGTGATCCCAACCTCAACCTCGTTGAAGGTATCGCCCTCGCTCCTTGTGATGTTGTTATGACTGAAGATCAAATCAAGCAATTGCAAATGGAACACGACGAAGCTATGAATCTCGCCCAACAAGGTGTTCTTCCTGATGAAGAAGATGATGAATTCAACTGAGCAAGAATCTGAATTGCACTCTATCTTAATACAATCTACACTTAAACATCTCAAATAAACTAACTTTCATGTTATACAACTCTACAGCATTTTAATTTAAAGCTCTATATATCATATAAAATCAAATAATGATCACAGATTTAAAAATTGTATGTCTCTAATTCATGTTTTAATTGCGTATTTGATCATTCATTCATTCTTTTTTAGTTCCATATCCAATCACCTTCTCCTCTATCTCTATTTATATTCTTTACAATTTCTATATTAAGCTTACTCACTTTAACAAACATGTCTAACCCAATTTCTTACTTGCTTATTCAAGCTATCTTCGCTTGTTAAAATGAAGCAAAGCAACCAAAAAAAACCCTCCTTTCAAAATAAAATTCAAAATTAAATGCATTTGTATCATAATATAGGAAAATAACAAAATTTTAGAAAAAAATTAAACAAGAAAGATATTCTTTTTTTTAAAAATAAGATTAGAATTAAACTTTCTTTCTTTTTTCATAAATTTTTCATCATTCCTTTGGGTTTAGAAATTTAAAAAAACTAAAAACCAACAGTATCCCCAATAATTTGTTATTCACTGCTTAATATCTTTATTTAAAATTTGTATGCAACTCTTCCTTTTCTTAAGAATTACTTCGAGGTATTAAATGATTCGCTCATTCTTTCTAATTACTTAGATACATAAATACATACCTATTTTCATTAAATATAAAAATTATAACAAACAATTATTCTTTTTCTTCATAACCTTCTATTGGAATAAGTGTATTTCTCGAAGCTAAATTTTAATTAATTTTTAGATTTTTTGAGGTAATTTTTAAAACTCATAAAAGTAATAGGACGTATTCCTATATATTACAAAATCAATTGCTTGCATAATCATCGATTTCTAATAATATTTAAATTATTGAAAATACAAGTGAAATCTTAAATAGATTTTTATTTACAAATAATAATTTAATATATTTTAAAAAGATAATCTATCTATTCATTGATTTTCTTATAACATAACTTTTTTTCTTGCTTAATGAAATGATATCATTTAATTAGAAAGATAGGCATATTGAGCAAACTAAAGATATCTTTGTGCAATTAAACAAAATAAAAATTTATTTATTTATTTATTGCTATTGCTTAATGCTTTGATAAATAGTTAGTGAGATAGTTATTTTGTTTATTTATTTATTGTTTGTTTGTTTCTCTAAGATTTATTTTACTCATCTCATAATTGATAATAATTATTTATGTATGCTTATATGTGTGAATTTGATTAATTCTACTTATTACAATATAATAATATTATTTTTGAAAATCTACTAAAATGTAAAAACAATCTCATTAAAATAAATGTGTTTATTCATTATTCATTTTAAATAAAGATAAATTTATGTTTATTTTTATCCTCTCCTTTAGAATGTTTTATCTTTATAGATGCTTCTATTTAGTAATCGAATAAATCTCAACCAACCATCCAATCATTTAGATTCAATAATCTACTTATATAATTATCTTTAATTCTTCTCCTATCGACTCAATAATTCCATTTATAAAATTTATCCATTAATGAAACAGTAGAGAGATTTGTCTGAAAAAGGTAAAACTTTATTCCATCTCGATAGGCTAAATGTATCCTTTCTCAAATTTAGTAGAACATTTTCTTTAAATAGTAGGTGTCCTCCCCCAATTTTCTAAAAAACAAATAATAATTAATACAAAATTAAAATATCAGAGGAAAAAGTTTTCTAAAAAAAAGAAAGGAAATAAAATCCCAAATCAAGCTTCTTTAAGTGAACTTTAAGCCTCAATGACTTGAAAAACAATCTAAGAGTCTCTTATTGCTTCTGCTCTTAGGCAGGACTAGGGAACTCTCTTGAAATGAAGAAAAACAAACTAAAAAATCTTTTCCATCTGGAAGAGTAACTTAACAAGTAATTAGTTCTCCCCATACGTTTTCTTCAAAAAATGAAAGTGTTTGAAAGATAGAGTGTGCGTGTTAACACCGCTCATCTACCAGCCTTTCACTATAAATGAGAAAGAAAATACTAAATCTTAATGATGATATTTAGAGTCTCACGACGCCTGATTTACAATGACGCAACTACACTCTCCTGATCATAGATTTAGATATTTTCTTATCTCAATTCTCTACCTACCTTCTCTATTTACTTATTTTTCATTTCATTTGTGGATTCATCTCCTCTCCTTTATGAGAGTTTGAATTGAATTTCATTTTGATATGTCTTATCATTTTAAATATACAGTTGTTATAATTTATTTTTATCATTAAAGAATAAAGAACATATTGTTGTGTGAACTAATTTGTTTTGACAATGATGATCCATCAATCAATCAATCAATTGAAAGTTAGATGATGGTTATCTTTTCTAACAAACGAATTGATCTAGTCTAATCTACTCAATTCAATTAACTCCTTTGAATGGTTAATGAGGAATGAGCTCTTGTGTCTTGTCTTACATCCAAACAATGAAGGTACTTGTCTTCTTCAGACTTCTTTTAATAGAAAATCATCCATTTTGTTTTAGTTCAATGTAATTTACTTAAATTATGATGAAAAATTCTGACACCGTTGATATTTTATGAAAATAAACTCACTAGCATTCTGATTATTTAAGATAAATTAAACGAGAAATAAAATTGAAGCGATGATTTTCTTAGCAATTATCTTAATAGGACTTTAATTAATTTTAATTTTTAATCTAATAGAATAAAGATATCAAAGTTGCTCAATATACCTACCTACTTACCTGACCCATTTGACACTAGATTCACAAATGATATTCATAAAGGTAATAAATTATATCCATGATATATAAATATATATTTTGGACTCTTTCAAGAATATGAATGATTATTTTATGATGATATTTTGTCTCGTTCGTCTGAACTCATTTTGAGGAAAACCATATACGGAAACTGACTAAATAATCATTTCATAATTTGATAAGAGTCCCCCTTTTAACGTTTCAATTAGATTAAAATCTAATCATTATTTTATTATAATTAAAGGTATTGATAACTAACCTATTCGATGATAATGAACTTCCAAATAAAAACGAAAAGAATCTTAATAATAATAATAACAACAAAATACCTTTTCTTTAGATAATAACCAACTAAAAATTATTACTAAAATATAATCTCATTTAATTATTATGTATTATTTTTTCTCATTTATAAACCAATGTATTTGTGATTTACTTAATCTTTACAATCAATCAATCTACTTCTTACCTCATTTTTATATATTTACAAATAAGTAATATACTTTTTTAATAAAGGATTCAATCCATAACATCTTACTCACTTATTGAATTTTAATTTTACTTTTATCTTAAAACTATTTAAAGAAATCTATAATAATTGAATATTAAAATAAATAAAAGCCTTGTGTGAAATATCAAAGATACCAACCATATAAAACTTATATGATAATAAAAATAGATATTTTATATTTATTCAATCACTCATTCATTCTTAATTTTATTTGATATTTGTTCCATTTATTATATGATCATTTATGTTTGGATTCTTTGACTTTTAAGAATCAATTAATCGATAGAATCAAAGATTGATTGATTGATAGATTTTTTGTTTGTTGCATGTGATTTTCAAAAAAAATTAAATATATAAAATATTTAAAAAAATAACTTAAAAGAAAATAAGAAAGAAATAATTACATAGAGATGGCTAGCACATAATAATAGAAAGATGATCCTAAGGAATAGTTACAACAATATAAGACATTCTTGGGAGCTAGAGTATTATGGCCTCCTGAGTGCGCTGATGACATAATAGAAGGTGCCATTAAGGAAACATAAAATGCATTACAAAAATTTGAAATTGCAAGAGAAGGATAAAAGGTAATTTCATAATGAATTAAAGATAAAATCAAATGATTGGGATATTGAGTTTTAAATTAGAGAAAAAGAAAATTAGTTAATATTAATATAATTTATGATTATTTAATAGATTGCTGAACATTTGAAAAAATATATGGATGATCATTTCGATCCCTACTGGCACGTTTTCTTTGGAAAGAATTTTGGTTGCTAAGCAGTTCATAATAAGAACCGTTTCATCTATTTTTACATTGAGAAAACAGCATTTTTGATGTACTAAACCTAATGAAATAATATTAATAGATATGAATGAAATTGAGATTCACTAATTATTATAGAAGTATTTGGATAGCGATTATAATATGTATATTTTATGTGGTTTTTGCTTTAAATGCTTGCTATTCTCTTGTCAATCATAATCAAATACCCTCACATTTATTTAGATTCATCCTAAACAAGTGAAATTTCTTTATTACTTTTATAATAAATAGACCTCTAATATATAAGATTAATTTGGGCACACAGAATAAAATCATATTAATTAATATTAATTGGTTTACACTTAACTTTAAACATTTTATATTTTTAGTTTGAAAAAGAAATTGAAATACTTGATAAATTAATAAATAAAAAAAATACAATAAAGATAAATTATAGAGATATTACATAACTTATCATAAATAGCTTAAATATCTTTTTATTTATTTATTCATACATTCATTTAATTAATTAATGAAAACTATCACAAATTTAATAAAAGCATAATTAACTTATTTATTAATAGTTTGTTTTATAGGAGTTTCCAAATTATTTGTCATAATAATGGAAATAAAAGATATACATTAAACATGCTTGGATGGTATAGATAGATGATTTAAACAAAATAATATTTATTATTTAGTTAATTAATTAATTGGATAGATAAGTAGGCATAGGTAGGTAGATAGATAGATAGGTATGTAGATTAATTGATTTATTGATAGGTAGGAAGGTAGTGAGGTAGCTGGTTATTATCAACTTGTCTTAATTATATAAATACACTTTTTAAATTATGTTTTTAGATGTTTTTTGTTGCTTTTGTTGTTCTTCTTTAATTTGAATGGAATGGTCAGAATAATCTGGCAATATCTTTTACTACTTCATCTGAAGAATTCTTAGTTTTAAGCTTAAGATTTTCATTACTGTATTCATCTTTATTTTATCTCTTTTATATTGAGTTTCTATTATTTGATTTATTCTATGACTCTTGACTATTATTTATTATACTTTATTTTCTCTTTTCATATTTCTCCATTTAATCTGCTGTGATTAATTATGATGGTTGTTCTAATTTTTAGAATTAATAATTTATTAATAAATTTAAATAAATGTATTTCCCTCAACAATTTTACCTTTAAATTTATATCTTTAAATAGTTGTAGTTGGTTTCAGATAGTGAGGCTCTTCGAAATCTCTACTATCAAGATTATCTGGTCTTTTAATCATATTTTTAAGAGTTTTATAAGCAGTATTCAAATCGTAATGTTAATCGTATTCTTTTATGTCACCTAATTGTCCTCTTGCTACCTCAATAAATTCTTCGTAATTCATACTATTAGTCTTTGCAACTGATTAAGATCCCTATTTTCCAATTTAATTTTGTTGTAAATTTAGTGAATATTTTATTTTATTCAAGATTACCTGTGATTGAATGGATTGTTAAGGCTATTAGAATTGTTGTAAACTTGATTGACCTTTAGATTGCTAATCTATACTTTTTTAAGATTTTTTATTTTAAGCAATTTAGTTTGGATCTTCTGTGATGAACATAACTTATTCTTCTTGGTTTTCTTCGGCATTCTATTATTCTTCTTGATTTTCATCTTACTCTTCAAGTTCCTCTTGCTCTTATTCTTCATCTGTTCTTTATTCTTATTCTTTAATATCGTTGGGTTAAGGCATCTCAATGCCTAAGAAATAATTTCTTTGTTTTGAGAAATCATCTTATTCTATTCTTCTAATGTTATCAAATTTAATTTTTAAACGATTCTTATCATTTTTGGGTTTTAAATAATATTTGTCAACTTCATCATTGATAACAATTGCACCTATTTATATAAAATTGTACCAATTAAATCCTAGTTTTTCGCCTGACAATTTATTATTTTACCTGTTCTAGCATAGACTTCCATTTCTAAACCTTTGTGTTCATTCTTAATAGAGAAAGGATTTCCAGTAATAATAAGTTTAGCAAGATTTCTAAAATTTCTAGCACAAATCAAGTTATGTTGATTTTCTACAGCATTATAAGAGAAATCTAATTCTTTTAATGCCATAAAATTACCTGCAACAAGTCTTTCCGTATGAATACCTTTTATAAATTTATCAATAAATTAAATTTTAAAAATGATTACATGATAAAGTTTAATCGGATTACCTCTAAGAATATTACGAGAGAGATCTAATTTTCTAAGTTTTTTTATAGAAGCTAACGAAAACCACAAACTAGCAGCATTTTAGTCAGACTCAAAGAGATTACCACTTAAATTAAATTCTTCAAGGTTTTGGAAATTACTCATAGATTCAGGTAATGATCTTAAATCGTTACATTCTAAGGAGAGTTTCCTTTATTAATAATTAAAGTGTTAGTTGTATCAAAATAAATAGAACTGATAGAATTCTAATTGAAATGTTTCTTAGATAAATAATATATATTTCATTCAGATTATTTATTAAAAGTAATTTCATAATAAACTGATAATTATCTACTTTAATATAGGGATAAAAGCTAGTGATTGAATTGATTAAACACTAAGATGATTGAATGATAAATCTAAGGTTTCCAAGTTCCTAAATGTATGATCATCTCTTAATTTAACAGTATCAATTTTGTTTGCACTTAAATTCAATTGTTATAACCCTGTCAAATAAATAAAATCCTCAACTAGAAGTTCATTTTCACTAACATCCAAATCTACTAAATAAATAAACCATCCTAAATCTTCAACTTTTGTTTAAACCATATTCTTTTCTTTTATTAAAAAAATATTTTAGTCATTGCAACGATAATGATAAATTATGCATATTTGAATTTCATTTTAGCTATTCCTCTATCTAAAAATAAACTAAAATATCATAATCAAATTAATCAATCTAAAATTAATTTACTAGATAACTTAATTTTAATCACATCATTGGGAAACTCACATTTTGCTTCATCAAGGATAGCATAACCATCTAGAATACGTTTTGGTCTTTTACTATCATCTATATATTAGATTTTCTTAATCTTGTAGGGATTCTTAGTTAATTTTGCTCCCTTTCTGTATCTTAAACGAGGTAGTTTTATTTACCCTAAATCCTTATACTTGAGAGGATAAGCCAGTTATTCCCTCTATTATTTGATGATTACACCACCCACGCTATTTTACATTTAAGTTGAAGTTCTATAATTTATGTAGTAGCTATATATGATTTGAAATGTTGTTATTAATTTTGTTAATTAATTAATGATCAATCCTTCCTACTCTTTTGATTAAACAACACTTTTACTAATAATATATCAATCAGTATCATAAATTAATAAATACTCTCTCTTGATTAACATACTTGAAATGATTGTTTTATTTTTATAACTATCCACAAAAATCTTTGAAACTTGTTTGTTATGTAAATAAATAAATGGTTTTTACAATCTTTAAACCTACTTTATTTAATCAACTCTATTTATTTCATTCAATTCATGTAGTAGATTTTGTCAATTAAATTTATATTTTAGCTTGTTTTATTATTTTTTCAAATTAAAATTATAAATTTAGTTAGGTTGATAATCATAAAGAGTAAGATCATTTTAATCATTAAAGAACACCCTTATTTATTTAAGTATTTCTTTATTTTTAAAAAATAATAGCACTATGATAGAGATGTTATGAAATTGAAAATTATTGATAGATGAAGTGATTGATAATTAGAAATAATTTATTTTAGCATAATGAATGGATTTTAAACAATTTTAAAATAAATAAATTAGTTAAATACACTTAAGCACTTTAAGTCAGTTTTGCATAAAATAGGCTATTTATTAAATATTTTATGTATAGATGTAAGTATGTAAATGATGATTCTTGTAGATTTAGATATAGATAGATTCATAGACAATTAATTAATTTAGAGACATTTGTTATTCTAAGATATTATAACTACTTTTAAATTCTGTACATTCTTATTTTTATTATACTTCTCAGAAATTAGATTCTCTATCCAGGATTTGATTCTTTTTTGAAACAAAATCTAATAATGTTTTTGTAGAATCTGCTATTTTATTCAAAGCTCTTTCAGATGTTTCAATATGCTCAGTATATTAAACTCTCAATTCTTTCTTTTTCATTATGCTTTTTCTTAAATTTTTTAATCTTTTTTCTAAAATATCTATATCTTCCATCATTCCTTCTCTTTCTGAATTCTTTTTGCTTATTATTTCATCCAATTCAGCTTATTTATTTTTCAAATTTTCTAATATTTCTAGAGATTACTTTTCATCTTATCCGATGCTTCCATAATTAGACAAATTATTCATTAATTAATATTATTTTATATTTTATTATGTATTGTTGCTTAGTTTATGATTTTCAGCTGTAATGGTTTTATTTTATAAAAAAAGCAGGATTGTTTCTTTGTTAGTTTGATAGCTATTTAGTCTGTTGATAGAAAAATAGAAGTAATTCAAATATTTGTTTGATAATTAATTTCAAAATTTTAATAGCATTCACAAATTTTTAATTTGGAATAATTCTTTAATATTAGTTATTTACTAATGCATGGCAATATTCTATTAAAGAAAGCATATTAAAAACTATAAACATTGATTATTAAATTGAAAGCGAAAGAAAAATGCAATAATTGGATATTAATTACACAGCAAACATCAATCAGATTCCATTTGAAATTATTACAAAATATAAATTAATAAAGATAATAGAGATTGAATAGTAGCAACAATAATAATAATTAAATTAAGGAAATAATTAAATGAATCATAAGAGTTTAATAATAATTAGTGAATAATAAAATTAACATAAATCGAATTATAAAAACAATAATACTCATAATGTTGATTGAATCATTCATTCTCTTTCTAGATTGGTTGGATTCTTTGCTTGTTTGCTTGTTTAAAGGTTTTAAGGTAAATTAGTAAGTAAGTCAGCTGGCTGATTGTTTATAGGATTGATTGATTGATTGATTGATTGGTAGTCAGTCAGTGCTCATTATTATTTATGATAATACCTATTCTAAAAAATGTTTCATACATGAATAAATTACATCCTATTTCAGACAATATGCAAGAATCTTTCATATTTCATGGTCTCAAAGATCATAATTCTCCATAAGGAAGCTATGAATTTTTCGGATTCATCTTAATCCAAAATTTTAATAACTTGCTTTATTAGCTTTTCTGGTGTAGGCTTTTAAGCAATCTTTTTCACAATCATATCTACGAAGCTCTATTCTTCTTGTCCCAATAATTCTTAACTCTTCTTTAAAAGGAAAGGTCTAATCTTCTTATCAAGCAAACCACTCTTTAATTATTTAATGAATAGTTAGTTAAAAATTAATTATGTTATAAATATATCTATTGTTTAAATATAAAAGGATTGATTGATTACATTTTCAAAGAGATCCCAATTTAAGGGGAAGGAGAATAATTATTAGTTATTTCCTCCAACTGGTGGAATTAATGAAATGATTTCCATGAGTTCTTTTTTCATTTCTTCTTCACTCAATTACTTAGCTACAGGAGCTTTATAATCTCCAGCAGATTCAATTTTTTATTTACGAAGACTTTCTCTTTACTCCTAGAAACGTGCATTACCTATTTTAGGAAGTTCAATTTTTCTATTTTTTTATCTTTCTTCTTCCTCTTCTTCTTCTAATCCTCCAAAAACTTATTTAATGGTAGTTTCATTAGAGGAATTTTCCATTTAGGTAGCACGAGAAGAGTGAATTTCATTTATATTTGCAACAGGTTCTTGATATTCTTCTTCTATAGTTTGCATTACATATATTCCTTTCTTTATTTTATCATCGAAATCTTACTTAAATTAGATATTCAGTTTATTAATTGCCTGATTCATTATATTATTTCTAGGATTTTCAACTGAGTATTCTATGACTTCTTCTTCAACCATATTTTTATTTTGAGTAATTTCTATCTCCTCAAAGTTTAAGTTGATGAAACCTTTATCTGTTTGATTGTGTCCATTTCCATTGTTGATTGAGTATATCTCTTCATCCATTGGTTCTTCAGGCATAGGGATAATTAATTCAGGCTCAGGAGGATTGAGAAGCTCCTACTCTCTTCTTCTATCAGTTTCATCTTCTTCCAACTCTCTTTGACGTTGTCTTTTACGCTCTGTCATTCTACCTCTTTATTTGTGACGATCGACATCATCAGTGTAAGTTAATTCTCTATCTAATGCTCTTTAACGATTTTTTTCACGTTCCCTTTCTCTTTCTCTCTCCTTTCTCTTTTCACGAGCCAAGTCATCTTCAATTTATTACCATTCTTTAAGTTTTTCCTTTCCTTTCTTTTCTATTTCCCTTAATTAGTGTTTTTTCTTGTTATCTCTTTCCCTTTCTCTAGGATGAAGTTTCTTTTCTTCTTCTTCTCTCTTCTTCTCTCTAACTTTTTCTACTTTTTCCTGTAAAAAAATAACATTTTTATTAATACAAGTACATTATTAATCTTAATTTTACATCAATGCTCTTCATATGAGCTTCAATTTTTTCTCTTATAATTTTGTCATCTTTCTCTAAGAATTAATCAAATGAAGTAAATTCAGATTCCCCCTTTTATTTTTATTCATCTTCCCATTATTTACTCTTGAGTTTCTTCCATTATTCTATAAAGTTTTGAGTAGTTGAAGATGACTTTACAACAAGCTTTTCATCCATAATTTCAAATCCATCGAGAATACGGATACATTTAAGGACACTTTCGAATAATTTATATTCTACAATACCAAATTTATTTAAATTACCTTTCTCATCGCTTTATCTTTTCCATTTTTCTACTTGGCCACATTCCTATTTTTACAAAAAAATATGAAAAATATTTTCAACTAAAAGTTAATAAAGTATTCTATAGTTCTTTTAACTTAATTTTCTCCTCTAAAAATAGCTAAAAATGGGTTTAATTCATAGTAACTTAATACCCTAATTAGATTATTTGTTTTTTATACAAAATATTTAAAATTTTACTACATTGCTTAATTATCGAAAGAAATATTTTAAGGGAATTTGTCTTAATCGTTAAATAGTTATTGCTAAAATGACTAATTAATAAGATAAGAAAATAAAAAATGAGCACTCATTAAGATACAATGATCTATTATTTATTTAAAATTACTCCTTCTTTGTGCTTTAAAGTTATGAGATATGTTTAATTCATTCTTAGAAATTTAAATCTTAACACTAATTAAAAATAACATTCTATTCATTCCTATTTTAATTAATATATCTTTTTGTAAATCAATTATTATACTTCTAACAATCTTCTTATGAACTCGTCAGGAACGTCAGGGTGAATATTGTTAACAAAAAGCTTAAGCCATTAAGAATCAGTGGATGAGCTTGAAGGAGCAGATGAAATAGCTGAAGGTTATCCTGTTATTGTTTCTCTATGAATATTACCAGTTGAAGCTGGATTGTTCAAATTAGGAGGGGCATGGTGTGAGGGAGCTCCTTGAATTGAAGGCTATTAATTGATGATAGGGGGAACAAAATTAGTAGGCTAATATGGAGAGAAATTAGGAATCTATTACATAGGATACTACTAAAATTAATTCATCATTCCATGAGGAGGAGGGTGCACTATATATATTTAAATTGGAAATAAAATAAGTTTAATACTAACTATCTATCTATTTATATTTCATTCATTGTTTTTATAGAATAAATTTGCTTTATGCTTGCATCAAAGAATAAGTTAGTAAGTAAGAAACATTTTTATTCAAATTGATTCAATTTGATTATTTAACAAATTTATATAAAATCAAATAAATTTGTTTCAACTAATTCTATTCTTAAATTTTGGTAGACAATCTTTCAACTATTTCTAAGTGAGAATTTAATTTATAGCCATAATTACTGTGATGAGGTAAAGGCATTCCGGGCATTTGATTAGGAGGGAACATGTGAGGAGGCTACATATCTGTTTGAAAAGAAAAATAATTGTTTTATTGATTTCAAATCTTATTTTATTTATATTTAAACTCTAAAAATCGCAATCTTATTTACTAGACATTGGCATTTGTCTCATAGCTATATTATTAAATTAAAAAAGAGTTAAAAATCGTTAAAGATATTGCTATTGAGGATAATTCAAATCCTAAATATTTTTTATATTAATCATGCAGTAAGTTATTTATTACGCTAACCACCAGGTGCCATGAATTAAGGAGGAGGCATTTATCCTTTATTATTTAATTAATAATTGTTAATGATAATATATATTTACAATTTATAATAAGAGGAAATCATTTTAAATTTACCTGGGATCATTGAAGGGTTCATATTCATTGGTTACATTTACATGCCATTTGGAGGTTATCCAGGCATACGCATCATATTATTCAAGTCGCTCATATTAAATTACTTACTTGCTAACTAACTTATTTATTTCTTTATCAAATTATATATTTAATTGATTGATAGGTACTTTAATAAATTGAATGATATTTTGTTTTCTTTTCGATTCTAATACTATACCTTTAATTCACAAATTTAATAAATTAATATCTTTCTCTATCTATATATATTCTATTCAAAATTATAGACATGATGAATGATATCATCATTTATTTATTCCATTCAGCGCCACTTCTATAAACATCTCAAATCTAAATTTTATATAAATTATAATAAAAATATTTCAATAGAAATAAATAGACAATCAATCAATTTATTACTCATTTATCATATAAACTAGGTATACTATAATTATTTTACATACTTTCAACTAAAAAAGAGTATATTTCTATCTCTAAAATTGATCATTATTTAAATCAAAATAAACTTAAAGTATATTTAGATTTTATTAGCTTTCATAATTACAAATAATAAAGTAACAAATATTTGGAATTAATCTTTAAATAATTTTCCTTTAAAGTAGGTATAAATATTAAATAATTTTATAAATTCAATTTTATTATAACTAAAAATAATTTTTTAAAAGTTCAATAACTATCAGAATCATAAGAACCTGAATCATCTGAATCATCATAAATATTGGAAGCATCAGAATCTGAATCATCATAATGATTGGAATCATCAGAATCATCATATTTTTTATATTTTTTGGGGTTATGATAATCATTCGAATCATCAGAATCGGTTTGATAATTATTAGAATCGTCAGAATCAGATTGATAATTATTAGAATCATCTGAATCATATTGATAATAATATTTTTTGGAATGTTTGTAAGATTTTTTCGTGTAATATTAATCCGATTCATCTGATTCATCTGAATCAATATTAAAATATGACTAATCTTGATCATCTGAATCATATGAGCTGTCAGATTAGCTATCAGAATAAAATTTGTAACCATAACTATGATTGGAATCAGAATCAGAAGTATAATAAAAGTCATTATCACTGTCATCAGATGAATCATAATAGTCATTAGAAGAGTCGCTATCACCATCAAAATCACTCATTGATTCATCGGAATCATCATAATAGTAAGTAAAATCTTATTCGAAAATATATTTATTATAATGAGTAATGGCTACCTAACTTTAATTTTATTCTTATTATAAAATTTTGATATTTCTAGATTAAAGTTCAGTTTTAAATTTATCTGGTAAAACATCTATGTATTATTTAATAGTTGAGTTGAGTAAACTTTTACCATCATTTTAAGAATCTAAGAAGAGGACATGCATGATATAAAATTAATCAAATAAATTAATAGAGGGCAAATTGTAATTTTTGGATGGATTATTTGTGTACCTAAAAGGAGAAGCATTATCTAAATTCAAGAAATAATCTATTTTAGCTTGATCGTTACTATCAACTATTTATTTTGCCTATTCTATAATGGTACATTTCTTTTTATTCAATACATTTGTAATTACCATATTTATTTTTTACTTTTCAGTTAATTTACTTTCTTATTCAACTGGCTTTTATAAAAATAAATCTATTTTATATTTTTATTTTAATTTCTTTAGGTTTTTAAGCATTTCAATTCTAGTATAAATGATCTTCTACTTCCTAAATCTAGATTTTGTTTCTTATCCAATTTATCTTTGAATGATTTCCTCCTTTGAATATTCAACAAATTTAAAGTTTACAATCCTTTTTAATGGAATAACTAAAATAGATGCTTTAAATTATTCATTATTGTATAATTTTTTAAATTTCTTCTCAACAGCATCAAGCTAATTATAAAAATGAGCAGATTGTTCATTTTCAATAATCGAAGAAGACTTCTCACTTGTGAATTTCCAATCTACTAAAACAGCTTCATTCTCATTTAATCCTAGTAAGTCTATTTATTTGTAAGATTTATCATAATTAATCTTTTCTTCTGGCAATAATTCTTTCATTCCCTTCTTCTTAAGGTATGTTTCTGTTGATTAAACAATAAACTATAATGCTTTCTATTATTTTATATTAAAATTTAGTTTTAATAACTCTTCAAAAGCATTTTCATTTTTAGTCTTGAAGTACTTTTCGATCACAGCATGTATCTTAATTCCAAATATGTTAATTTTCTCTTCACTGCTTATTCTGAATTATTTAAATGAATCAACATCAAAATCAGAAGGGAAGCTGCATAACTTTAATGATTCTTTTCCTGTTTCTTTGTTTCTAAACCATTTAAAACCTTCAATGTAAAATTTCCCAAGAATCTATTCTTCTTTGTCTGTCTTAATTTTCTTGGAAGGATCTTTTCCAACTCTACTTACCTTAGGTATAGTTTCTTATTTTTTGATTTATTAATTATTCTTACTTGTATCTTTATTTTTATCGTCATTTTAACTTGCATTTTTCCTTTATTAATTGTAATTATTATTTTCTGTTCTACAAGATGATGAGTAATCTTTTTTTTTAGAGTTCTCTTAATTTGTATATTTATTTTTTTAAGAGCTACTATTGTAATTATAGGATTTATCTTCTTACTTTCTATAATTATCATTACTTCTGTATGAATAAGATGAATTTGTTTTGTTATAGGATGAACTACTTCTCTTTTGATTAGGATAGTTTCTCTAATTATTTTACTATTTATACATCACTTTTTGCTCTATTTTTTTCTATTAATTTTAAATCTTTAAAAGATATTAATTATCTATTAGGCTTATTAGAGTTCTTAATTTAGTGATTCTTTCTTTTTCCGTATTCTTACATATCATTTAGATAAAATTATTTTAAGGAATTTATCTCAAATTTATAATCTTCTATTTAATTCTACTTTACTGTCTTTAATTTTTAAAAGCAAATATTAGCTAGAAAGCAAATTATTAAAATATTAAATTTAGTTTTATTATTTATTAAATCTCATTTTAATGTATTAATAAATTAACTTTACCTTTATTTTTATATCACCCCCCTAACCTTCATACATATTCTTAATTAATAAAATAATTATTTTTGTAAAACTAATAAAGATTCTATTTATAATTTTTAATTCGATTTGATCAAGATTAAATTTATATTAACGAATAAGAATTCTTCTGATTTGATTTTTTGTGAAAATTTGGATCAACATTAATTATTGAAGATATTAATATTGTTTTTTAAAATTAAATTTCTGCGCATAATTACAAAAACTACTTATTCATTTTCAAATTCTATCTTTGATGAATAATATAATCAAATTCCAATAAATATTCACTTGTGTATCTAAATTTTCAAATCAATTTTAATAGAAATAAATAGCAAGAAAAGAATGGAAACCGAAGAAATTCAATAGCTTCAAAGTATAAATTTTTTATCTGAATAGAACAATGCAAAAGTAGTTAGCTTTTCATCTGAACTATAAAATGCACAAGCAGCGAATATCCTCTCTTCTAACAGGAAGGTAAAAAATAATCTTAGTCTCAACAGTTCATTTGAAAATAATTGCATAATATGGATATTATATGAATCATTATTGAGAAAAAGGATTACTAAAATAAAATGTTAATTCTTAATAAATAGAATATTTGGATGACAGAAGAGGGAATGCCTTAGCATATGATAATAGATATTAGTAAATTAGCAGAAAGACCTAAATTCTTCAAATGTGTGGCCTTTGATTGTTGGCATGATTACAAAACAAACCCTTCAATTATTGAATTTTTAGTTTCAACAGATAACGTTAAAGAATACATTACATGGTCTACAATTTATCTGGAATTAGTAAAGCCATAATTATTCTTAATTTATTTTATGATCTCGTTAATTTTATTATTAACTTGGATTTATTATTATCTAGAAAGAAGGTTTACAAGTATTTTAGATAGATCCACTAGGAAGAAGATATGATTTTATTAAAGTAATTAATAACATAAACTTTATAAAGAAGCTTTAATTAAATGTTTAAAAAATCTATATAAAAAAAGATAATTATAAAGGAGACTTATGGTGGAGCTAAAACTTATTTGAATTAGATACTACTCTTTGAAGATAACCCATTTGGAAATAAATAACCACCATCATAATAATAGTAATCAAATTCCTAAGCACTTTTGTTAAGGAATAAAGCTAATGTTTAAGATTTAAGTATGAACATAGACTCAGAAATGGATGAGAAGTATTTTAATGCTCGTTTAAACATTCCCAAACCTTTTCCAAATTAAATAAACAGCCATAGTAATAATAATACATTGAATACTTAAAGTAATAATTTGATTACTTAGACAAATTAAACTCTTCCTGATTAGAATAATATTAATAATTTAGCTTAATAATAACCTCATCCAGCTAATTTGCCTTCAATTAACTATCCTATGTATAATAATTCTGATAGAAGATAGAAACATAATAGTGTCAATTCAATTAAAAAAAGAAGTCTTGTCAGCAGTCCAAGTGAAGAATTATTGCACTATTAAGGAAATATCCATTAGAGTGGCAATAATACTTAAACTATGGGAATGAATGGCTAATTCTTTCACACTCCATCTCATAGCAATCATAATATAAACAGTTAGCATCATCTTTAGAGTAACTAAGGGATGCAACCATTAGATTCTATTTAAAAATAACTTTATCAAATCTAATAATAATCTATTCCTGGAACTGGAAGTAGTGCCATGTAATCAGTTAGAGGAATGATTAACTATTAGTAGTAATAGCCATAAATAAATAACAGCGAATTAGATCAGATATAGTAAAATCTACATTATAAATTGTAAAATATGAACAAAGAAATTATGTCTCTGAACAATGACCAGCCAAGTGAAGTCATTATGGATCATTCCAGTCTAACTCCAGTTAATTAAGATGATTATGCTGAGTTACATAAACATTTATTTGGATAATAAAACTAAATCCAACATTAGCAGTAGCACCAGTAACAACAATCATAATAATAGTAATAAAGGGAAAATAATCAAATACTAAATAATAATAATTTGTTTGATAAAATGAATACTTCAGGGTATAAATAATAAGATGGTGGATAATTAGTAAGTAATAAAACCAGTTAAATTAGTTAATTAAATAATAACTTATAGTAACATAACATCAGCTAACATTCTAACTTAAATGCTAAAGACTTGATTGAAGATAATAATTCTATTCCCCCTCATCTGCTAACTTAATCTGAAAAGGAGGTACTAGCTCTTAAGAAGATGGTATTATAGCTGAAAGATGAACATTTATTAAAGGATAATTAAATGAAAAAATTAGAATAAACAATCTTAAACCTTCAATTTACTTGCCAAAATCTTGTTGAAAAACTAGAATCTCTTGAAAATAAATTTGAAAATTTCAAGTAATAATCAAGAAATCTTCCATCATACAGAAGGACAACTCAACCAGACGAAAAAGATGAAGATAATGCCAATAATTTTGTCTTAGAAACTAATCAAAAATAAAACTTTCCCTTAAACTCTCCTTAAACCTTTGGAAAGAACTTCTCTCTACCAATACACAACCATAAAAATTCTGAATAAAAGTTTGATGAGTACAATAGCTATAATCATCCAGATTAAGAAGTAAAATTTTATTTAAAATATATTTGTAAATTGATTATTTTTAAAATATCCTTCTCCTCCCTCCTCCTCTTTATAAATTTGCATGAATAAGAGTATATTTAATAGCAAAGATAATTAATCTCAACACACTTTTATTAAAATATTTGAATAGTATGATACTTAATAAGAAAAAGTTAACAAAATTATTGAGTAAAAACTAGACTAATTCCAAAAAGTCATAATGAATACATTGAAAAAGAATTTTTCTGTTCATGAACAAGAGCAGGTAATAGATTTATTTAAGCATAAACAACATTAAGAGAAGAACATTATAATTAAAATTCTTATAAATATTAATAAATAGTATGAACACTAGAATATGCAGCCAGTTAGATCTTCATAGAGTATTTAAAATAAGGGAAAGCATTAAAATATTTCTCAATAGGAGAATTATGATCTCATAAATAAATAGAAGACTAAGTCTAGATAAAACAGTAACAACAGTCGTAATTAAAAATCTTAAGATTTATACTAACCTCCAAGCTTTAACAGCAATTCTAGAAATGAAATTTTAGTGAATTAAAGATAGTCTCACAATTAAAGTGGAATGGATCAATATCTTAACAAAAATATGGGAAATAGATCAAATAGCAACCATTCTTAATAAAATGTATCCAAATAATATAGATCTATTTCTAAAAACTAAGAATATTCTGATCGTCATTAAGTTCCCCTTACTCAAGTTTAATCTAATAAGTAATTCAATACTGAGCCTAATCGCAGTCGTATGGAGTCCTAATAAAATCCTCGTGTTGTTAAGCTTCTCGAGAAGTTACAGGAAAAGTTAACAATCAGAGTAAACAAATTAAAATATTAAGTTAATTTTTATTTATTTTTTTAATTTTTCTAAAGTAAAAGAAGGTTGAGTAACTAAACTCAGGTAAAAAGAATAAAAAGGATTATTACGATAGAGACTTTGATGAGATTTCCGATATTTAAGAAGGAACAAGGTAATTTTTGTAATTTTTTTATAAAATAATGATTTTAATTAAAACATAAATAGCTCAGGGTAACAGAGTAGATTATTCGATTGAATGACTTAGAGATAGATTAATTTACTGACAAACAGACAGACAGACAGACAGACTGACTGACATTTATACATAAATGTTTTTAAAATTTTGAAATTGTACATAAAAATAACAAAAATTATATATATTATTAAAATATTCATGCTTTTATAATTATTATTCAGTTTATTTGCTTGTCAGTCAGTCGTTTATCATACCAAAAATTCAAATAGTCTAAAGAAAATCTCTAAAATAATATATATTATTAGCAAGCTTAAATGCATTATAAAACAAAACAAGAGTTATTAAATATATTAATACATATACTATCTAAATATCATTATTCTAATATCTGAATTTTCTCATTAATTTATTAAAAATGCATCTAGCTAGTTAGCTTAGCTTATCACAGTGAATTAAATTTTTACATTATTTTAATTAGAGGGAATGAATGGATACAAAGTAGAATTTTTAATAAAGAAAATTGAACATATTTTTAATTTAGCGGGTTTTATAGATTAAAAATTAATGAAATTTAAAAAAAGACTTAATTTGATAAATAATTATTGAATATAGAAGTAAATTAAAAATGAGTACTAATGAAAATGAAATTTAAATGGATATGGATCTTCCAAATACAGCAAATGATATGGTTCCCGAAAATACAATAAATTCTTAGGAAACCTAATTTAAATTTTAATCTCCAGATCGTGAAATGAAGTAAAAACAGATAGAATTTGATTCAAAATCTAATGTTGATACAATTTAAATGAATAATAAACTTGGTTTACCACCTAAATAACCTAAAAGATTTTACAGTGAAAATACATAATTATCTTCCTAAATACCTAATGATTTCTCTTATTTCAATGAGGTTATTAAGAAAAACAAATAAATGGATGAATAAAGTTAAATGACTCAAGATTCATAAGCAACTATTCAGTTAAACTAAAATAAATACTCCTCATAATAATATTGGTAGCTTGGAGATTAGACTTTTACTAAGGATGATATCAAAGGGTGCTTCTCTGATAAATAAATTTTCAATTAAGCTAATATTTTTACACGCAAACACGTAAATGATTTATTTGAAGATTCGGATGATGAAGTTTAAGAAGAAGGACTTGTTACATAAATTCATAAAAGAAATATGCAAGATGTCTATGATATGACTCCAAAAGATAAAAAGTTCACTTTTCTATGGAATGAATTCTTTATTAAATTAGAAAAGAATAAAATCAAAGAAAAGATTCCAATTAAAAGATCAGATATATATGGATACATTTAGTAATTTATTGAGGAAAACATTGAAGAATTGATAAATCTTCACCCTTAATTTGTTATCCACTTATTCACAATGTAAGACAATGGTATACTTGATACAGAATAAATAGCTAGATCATTAAAGTATCTCAAAAATTATCCCATTAAATACATTTAAAAATAACCTTCTGAATTTTGATCTTCAATCAGTTGGACATATTTTAAAAAAAGTATATTAAATATATAAATTATATTAAAGTTATATCTATCTATCTAATATATATTTAGACCACTTTATTTATTCATTTATGCATCCATATATCCATCAATCAAACTATTTTCAAAACCTCTGCTACAATATCTAGTAATAGTAGATCTGAATAATATTCAAATAAGAAAAATAATACTAACTTAACATTTCAAATCTATCATTAATTCTTACCAATTAATAAATGCTATTATATGTGTATTCAGAAAAATATCAATCAAATATTTGATTTAATTTAATTAAAATGAACAATTTTGAGAAGGGTTAGTGAGTGATTATTAGAGAAAGAGTTAGTGTGTTGTAACCTAATTAATAAAGCAATTTTTAAATAATATTTCTTACATATATAATGTAATATTTATATCATCTAACTAACTATATACATTTTTATTATTTTTTAGTGTATACAGAGAAATATCAACAAATATTTAATTTAATTAACAATAAAATGAATAATTTTGTGAAGGTTGAGTGAATGGGAACATAATTAATTATGTGATTTTTGATTATATTTCTTACATATATATAATGGAATATTTACATCATCTAACTATATACATCTTTTTATTGTTTTTGTTTTTTTAATTGTTAGTTAATAACTTAATTATTTAATTAATTACATACTTACTAATTTACTTGTTTAATTATATCATCTTCTTATTTTTTATAATTTAACTTTTTATTATAATAAATGTTCAATTATTTATATCATAATTTTAAATTGAGATGAGGATATTCTACTCCTTCCTCAATATTTCTTTAAATTTATTCTTTTAATTATTTAAGTGCAACTCTAACATCTGGTGATTTCTTAATCGCTATTTCTTTGAGTAAAGGGAGTAGCTCAGCTAGAGCAGTATCAGTAGGATCTTCTGTCCATTCTCTTATAAATATACCATTATCAGGCTAAAATTGAAAATTTTCTGCAAGGTTATCAATAATTATAACTTTTGAAAGATCTCTTCCAATTCTACTTAAATCCTTAATGAAAGTATTTTAAATTTGGAGTGTATGCTGTCTATTTATAATAAAATAGAATGAGTTGTTGGTATTAATGTTAAAATAAAAAGTATAATATCATTACCTGTAAAGTCTGTGTTTTATATATCCTTTTGTATCAAAATTATCTATCACCCAATTTGCATAATCAGGCATACCAGCAGTGAAGACAACAATTTCATAGAATTCACTAATTTGTTGCAAGAATGTTTGGACATATGGCCTAACAACAAATTATTTAACATTGTTATATGCTTCTGTATAATGGATCAATGTTTCATCTAAATCCAATACTAGAGTATATTAATGTCTTTAACCTATATCAGGCAAATATGGAGCAGGAGCTGTTTAAAGAAAAGGAATTGAGAAGTGGATAGGAATTTCCATTTATTATTGCTTCTAAATAAGATAAAGACTGAAATACTAAAGCATGGAATTGAAAATTGAATTAACAGAATTAGTTCTATCAATACTTTTAATAAAATTTAAGATGTATGAATAAAATTCTTTGTCGTTCTTAGAGATAGTTTTAAATGAGTTGATTGATATTTCATTATTTTATCTGATCTAATTTAATAATGTAACAATCCATTTCTATTAGGGTTTCTATGGAGTGCTGATGCTTACAGAATGAATAGAGCCTCTTCTTACCATCTTCATAAATTATTATTTAGTGTAAATATCAATTTCTTCATCATCATCTTCAATTGTATTTTTAATAGGTCCATTTAACTTTTCATCTTAATTCATACTGTTGTTTAACTCACTTATAATATTCTAATTGTTTATGTTTTATGGATGATTATTTTTGTTAGAAGGAGGAGAGTGCATCTTAGAAAAAGTGAATTGATTTGGCATCTTGTGGTTAATGATAGTAATAGTGTTAATATAGTTGGTGTAGGCATAGTTTACAATACCTTTGAGATATTTATAATTGTTGCTGAAGACATCTCTATCAAGTAAATTCTAGGCTATCAACACAATTACACATCTTTCAAATACCATTGATTGTTTTATTATTTTTCTTGATTTTTCGTCCTTAAAAAGCAATGGAAGTTATTCTAAATCTTTCTCTGTGTTAATGATATCTAGAAACCAATGGCATTTTTGTAATAAATTCTATAAGAAAGCAGGATTATCTATAAGATGGTGTGGAGCGTTTATTGATTATTCATTCTCTTAAAATATTTCATTTAATTTTTACAATTATTCTCCATAAGCAACAAGCATAGTTAAGTTGATTTTCTTTCTGCTTACTAAGCCAATTGTTTGCACACTGCATTAACTCAGAGCACTGTGAGAGAAACAACTGCTTAAATTATTGCTTTTATGTATTTCTACTCCATCCTTTGTATATTCTATGCCATGTATGTTCCCTCCACTATTTCTCATCAAATCTTCTTTTATCTCTTAATCATTAGTATTTTAATAAGATTCGAGTTTATTATTTGATTAAGTAATTGTTTGGTTTGCAAGTGGACTCATTGTAATTTATTAAGTTTATTGAAGGGAAGAGTTTTATAATTATTATTAATTTTACGAATTGCTTTATATTGGGGCTAACATTTTAGTTTGAGTATGAAGAGTGTATTAAGTAGGATCACTCGAAGTAGCAACAATGGGAATGTCTTTAAAAGTCACATAATTAGATTCTATTGCTTTTTAATCGGATTATTAATTAGATTCACTATTTTACAATTATTGATTAATGATTTAGTTATTTTGATTGATTTCTTCCTATTAATCCTATCCCTTAATCTGTTTGTTAGAAGGATGATTATTAGATTTTTATACAATTTTCCCATCTTATATAATAATTTAAGAATTAGAAACTTATTGAGCATTTTCTGGAAATAATTCTGTCATATTTTAAATTTAATTTATTCTAATAATTTTGGGGTTTGTCCTGATTCTATTGTTTGGTGGTTACTTAACTAAAATTAAACTATTTTTCTTAGAAGTGAAATTCGATGAAGGAGCAGTCGTCGATTACTCACCTTTTATTTTTTATAAATAAGTGTCATTCTCTGAATAGGCTCCTCCCTCAGTATTCATTTATTTGGTTTTGACAATTGAAAGCTTTCCTTAGAAACCGCTTTTATTTTAGAGATTGCTATGTTGAGCTGAATTAGTGTTATTATTATTGGTCTTATTTTTTAATATTTTAATTTGTACAGGTTGATGAGAGTTGTTTTTAATAATAGTATTTTTATTGATATGCACATGGTGAGGAGTTTACTTTTAAGAATTATTTCCTGATAAACACTAGAATTATTTTATATCATCAATATTATTATTTACACTCACAGTTTAACTGATTTGAGATTCAATCGATCTGTCCAATTTACCTGTTTTTATTGTAGATTTTACTTCAGGAGTTTATGAAATACTCTCATTATATAGTCTTTCTTCTTTTTAAAAGCTAGATATCTATTTGACAGGAGTGTTGATTCCTATATCCTTTTTATCGACAGGATCACTTTCACTACCATAAACAGCATGATATGTTATTTAAGGCTGCTTAAAATTTGGATGAAAAATGGCATTATTAGATTTTATTTACTGTTGAGAAGATATTATTGAGTTATTCAAGCTATTATCTTTTGAGTTCTAAGACAATTATCTGAAAGTATTTTTTGATCCAAATTGTTGAGATTAATCAGATAAATCTATCAATTTACGTGCTTTCATACCATATAGAGCAGGGTTATATTAATTCTAGTAATCATTGCTTATATTAGATTACTGCATTTGTTTTTCTTAGCTTGGAATTCTGTAATTAGATTAATCATTATCATTTGTCAATACGTTACTATTATTGCTTGTTGAATTTGTATTTTAATTGAATAAAGGAGCTATTTTCTTATTCATCATCATCCCACTGCTGTTTGGTATATTCTTTATGCTCTGAACTATTTTTTGTGGGGTTTACATTTGATTCAGAATTGATTGTTTTCTCGTTGATATTGCTGATTCTCCATTGCTATTCAATCCTGAATTGCTTATGGATGGCAGCTAATTCTAGTATTTTCCAGTTATTTACTTTCTTTACCTGCTCAATATATCATTCTTTCTTCCTTAACCTTTTAATAATTATTTTATTTTTAGATATAAAATTTGCTTAACTTACACTAACTATCTCTTTCTCTACTTACTTACTAGCAGCAAAGATAGATATTTAATCACATGTGCAATAAAGTAGAGAAAAACAAGTAGATATAAAATGATAATTTATTTACTGATTTATCTGCTTTCTATCAAGTCGAATTTGGGGGTGTTTATCAGAGAGCTATTATTAACACTTTCCATAGAAAAATCGCTATCCAAGAAATTGGTATTCTATAAATTCATATTTCTATTCCCATTAAGATTTCCATCATCAAGAGAAAGATTATGGATTGAGCTTGTATTAGAGTAATGAGATATATGCTACTATCCTAAAGGAGAAGTCATATCATCATAATAATTTTACTCATTAGTCATTGAATACATATTCTTTCTACCCTTTTGTCTTGGATGCTTCTTTATTGGTGACAAAATGCTTATTTTATAGAGTAGATTATTAGTTTGATTATTGTTATTCATGTTAATGTTTGTGGAATTAGGTGCGATTGAGCTATTTTTAGGTATTTCATTCTGCTACTATAATTATTCCGGCTAAAGCTAATCGAAAACGAACCTGTTTTCTTCATTTTATAGTGATTAGTGCATTTCTTAAGTTTAATTCTATGAATTGAATCTCCTTTTCTTGACCTACATTTATAATAGTAAGGCTATTTTGTTTTATTTACAGTTGTTGTTCAACTTAGCTTGATAAATGCAATGCCTAAATCAATCAATCGCTAATAAATTAGTTATTAAATGAAAATAGTATATTGTTTCTTTTCCTTTTTATATGTAATTATCAGATTCCTTCAAAGATTAATTAATAGTTAATTATTTTTTATTCATATAGTAATTAATGATTCCTTTACTCTCACTCACACACTCACACAGAGTCACACTAATGTTTAGATAGATAAAATAATGCTGCTAAATCAAAAATAACTCAAGAATATTTCAAAGTAATTTATTTATATATTATTAGGATTCATTTCTTTCCTTTTTTTGTGGATTTTGTTAAAAAGTAATTTAATTTTCTTCAATCCCATCCATAAACGAGTTTCTTACAAAATTAACAAAATTAATTAAAAGGTTTTGAGTTTCATACTATTTACTATTTATTTTTTTGAGTAAAATTAATTAATAAATAGTTTTTTTTCGAATCCTTCATTCTATAATAATCTTAACAAAAAATAATTGACTGATGTCTCTTATTAAATTAAACGAAAGATCTTTATTCAATTAATTTTGTTAAATACTTTTTAACTTTTTTAACGGATTGTTTGTATGTATCTAAAAGAGATCACTTTAAAAAAAAGCAAAAAAAAGAAAAAAGAAATTTTTTTGTCTATTTAAAAATATATTAAAAGTAATTTTATGAATGTTACTATAGTAGCTTAATAATTATTATCAAATTTCTATTTTTAGCACTGGTCTCTTAAATGAAGGCAAAAAAAAATACTGATTATTTATTTACCTTGATGATCTCAAATGAATGAATAATCTAGGTTCAGTTCTTATTATAAAAAATCTATTTTGCTTATTTTCATTCATTAAATAAGTAAATAAGGTTTAATATTCATTTATTGATTTCATTGATAATACATAAAAATAAATAGATAGCATCACTAAATTAATCCATTCATTTTATTTACATTGCTATAATAATCGCATACTTACTGAATATTTATTAAATCTTAGTAGATTAATAAAAAATAAGAGTAAATTAATCATTTAAGTCTATGAAAAGGTATAAGTCGAGTTCACTATAAACATCTCCTTTTAAAAGGAGTCATTAAATTAAACTAGATTAACCTTTTACAAACATCAAGAGTACCTCTCCTTTTATATCTCGATCAATGACCCCAGTAAGAAAAGTTACTGACTTCTACAATATGAAGTAATTAAGATAAGTAAAGGATGTATTGTAAGAACAATTCTAAACAGAATCAAATTATGATAATGCTACTACTAATTAAGGTACTCCCAATAATAACAGGAGTGTAATGACTAAACCTAGATCTAATTCTGCCAGCAAGATTAATTAGTCAATTTTTAACTAGTTTCTAACCCCATAGTCTTCTAGAATAGCCTCACCTTAGCCGATTGTATAATCTCAGAATTACATTAAATTAAACAAAGATATGATTAAGAAAACAAAATGTAATAATAGTATTTACTTTCTTTATTTTTTATAAAGTAAATCAAAGGATTAAATTGATTGCAAATAAAAAAATGCATTTTCATTGTGTCCATTTGCAAATAAACCTTTTCATTCTGAATAGTTAATTTACAACAAATTAATATAGTTTATTTTTATTTATTAACATTAGAGATGAGAACTGATATGGAAATATATGCCTTTTTGAAGGATGATACCAATTTTAAGTTGAGAAAAATCAAAAATTCAAACGATCCGTTTTAGGAACATTTTTTAGCAGAGAAGCATGACGAAAAAGATTTAATGAAGAATCTAAAGCTGAAGGAAAAGTAATATAATATGTAGAAAACATTCCTTATTGATTAGATTTAATAAAGACGATTTAAGAAGGATAAAGCTGACAGAGATTAGATGTATAGGTAGCTATCGAAATAACAATAAATTAACCATTAAGAAGAACTCAAAAAAGATAAAATTATACTAGATTCTTTAGTAACAAATGCATTTAGAAAGTTTACAGGCTCAATTAATCTCTATAATCTCTATTATACCGGAGCTATAAATGAGCCCGATCATTTCTGTACAAAAAAGTCTATGAAAGTGCAAACAGGATATATCCTCCCATAAAAATAAAATAATCAATCCGATTTAGTTTCATCTTAAGGAATATTTAGTAAAAACCCTTCACTTAGTAATGCTTCTCCTCATCATGAAAACCTAAAACTTTCATTAACTAAAAAAATTTCATTCTAAAATAAGTAAGAGAAACCTTCGAATCCTCCTTCAATGAGATCAATATAATCTCCTAATCCTCTACTAAAATAAAAAGACTCTATAATGATGGACAGTGTTATTTTATCCCCAACAAAAAGAAATAATATTCAGCCAAATAAGCTAACATAAAGCGGTATCTTATCTCCAAAAGATGGTAATAATCTTTAACAGAAATAATCTTAATTAATAGAAAATGTAATTTAATACCTTCAAAAAACAAATAAGAGTAAACCTTCTACTAACATATTTACATATAATTAACAATTATCTCAAACCGAGAGAATATAAAATTTAAAAGGTGTATTAAAGTAGAGGCAATAAGATCTTTATGATAGTAATTAATTGTAATCTAGTGATTCTACCGTAAATATATAAAATAAAGATCAAAATAATTATCAAAGTGTAAATTTAATAAAATCTTCATATTCATCTTAGCTATCATCAAACAATAATAATTAATATCTTTAATAATTTAAATAGTAACATTCACAGCCATTTAAAATCCAAATGAAATAATAAATTTAAGAAAATTAAAAATAAATCTAAGTTCCTCCATTACAATTGACAAATTTATAATAATAAGATCAAATCCAAGAAGAAACAGAAAATACTTATTAGTAAATTGTACAAAGATCTCCCTAAACGCCTATTAGAATAGATTTTTAGGTTCTATCAAAGAGATTGTAGTAAAATAAATAAAGAACACCAAGAGTAAATAGCCAAGATTAGTAATAGAATAAGCATCCAATTGATAAATTAGATGAATTAATCGAATCTTCTTCAAATAGACTAAGTTAACTTAAGCAATTCTAAATTGATGAAGATTTCTTTTCACCAGTTCATGAAAAATATAAACTCTAAATATAAGAAATATAAAAATTTTAAACTAAAGAAGAAGATAAATTCTTCTAAAATATTAGGTAGAATAAAATATAAAAAGTAAAAGAAGACCTCTAAAGAAATCCTTAGCTTATATCTTCTTATGATAATGTAATTTTATTATGCAATAATTAACATTTAAAATAAACTTAATTTTTTTAATCGTAAAGCATCTATATACTGGACTGCATTGGGCAGTTAAAAGAAACTATCCTGAATTGGCAAAATTATTAGTTGAATCTGGATCTAATTTGAATATAAAAGATTATAAAAATAGAACGCCATACGATTTAGCTGTAGAATAAGGATATTTTCATATAACAAAAATTATTAATTAATGAAATCTAAAGTAAAATAATTAAATTATATTTGTAAATATTCCTATTTTAATAAACATATAATTAATTATATTCTCTTTATTTATTAACATTCTTCTTTATATATTTGTATTCATTTTTATAGTAAGGATAATAAATCAAATTTATGCAAAATATTAGTTTAAAAAGAATACAATGAGCAATTTAAAAAAATTAAGAGGGCTAATATTACTGTAAATTTTCAAAAAACCTTAAATAAAAGCAATTTTAAATGTTAATTTAAATAATTTTAGTGAAATAATATTTTTGATAAATATCTTAAAAATATAATAAATTCTTAAAAAGAAAGATATATAGAACATAGATATAATAAACTTTCTTAAATATTCAATAATGACTAATTGTATTAGTCATTTCTTAACTAGATTTTTAATTTCTTTAGGTAAGAGTTAATAAATTAGTCTTGTCATAATTCTTCTTGTCCATTAATTTTTATACTCGATTTTTATTTCTCAACTTTTTTTAAAATTATTCTAATCTATTCTTATCTGGTTAAGAAACAATATTAGTATTAGCCTAAGAATTTGAGTTATTATTATGCAGTTATGATTCAATGTTATTATAGACCGATGCCTCTATATTAAATAATCCTGCACTGCTATCAGACTATACTTAATGTATTAATTAAGATTTTAAGAATTACTTACACAAATTATTTATCATATTGTCTTATTCTTTAATTTTTTATTTATGAGAAATGTATGTTCTTCTAAATATATTTTTTTAAAAAATGATTATAACATAGTAGCAAATAAAAATATTATACCTTAATTTATTCCATAGGAAGAATGCCCTCATAGATGATCTTTTTTATTTTTTAAATCTACATAATCTTTTGATAAGTGTCTTACTCATATTTAATAAGAATACTTTGATTAGTAAATATAAATACCAGTAAAGTAGTAAAGAAGAAAAGATAATCACATATATTATTTTTTAAATCGGATCATCAGTTATTAAATAAACAGTCCAAAATACCTAACCCAATACTAAGGAAGAACATATCTAAATGTCAAAATCATTTTAGCTTTAGATGATAAATGGTTAGTACTTTATAGTCATTGCAATATAAAATGTTAATATAATTCCTTAACTCATCATTTTTTATAAAAGTAAGTTTTATGATTAAAGATAAAGGCCTGTAAAAATTATATTATTTCTTATAAGTAATCTGAAAAATTCCCAATAATAAAACTCTCTTTTATACTCATAGAAATAAAATCCATATTTCTAGAGAAATAAAGTACCCTCTAAATTATTTTTAGACTTAACTACTTTGAAGAATAGTGTTAATGGAGTAAGTAAAACCCATACTAACATGATTGGAAATATCATTCCAAACATGTACCTCCAATGTTCTTCGTCATAGCATTCTCTACCATTTAAATAGTAGGAATCTCCAATTTTTTAACAAAAAATGGTTTTTAAGCATGTCAAAAAGACACCAGTTTGAAAGTACATAAATCCAAATGAAAAGGCAGAATAAATGTATTTTGATGAAAATCTTTAATTTTTCCAAAGTTCTACATAGAAGAATTAAATGATTATTATGAGAATGATAATGATAATAGGGGAGAATGATTAAAACAAAGCTCTCATATATTCGATAGGGATAACATTAGTAGGATATATGCATTCAATAGAGTTACCTATATTTCCGATTGGATTTCCTATTACTTCTGTAAGAAAAGTAAAAGTATTCGTGAAATTTACTTATTTATTCTCCAAACTCAATATTTAAAGTATATTTATCATACATTTAAAATAAGTCGAATCTTCGAATGTTTATTCTGATTTACCAAGTAGGACTAAGTTTAATTTTCTAAGATACTTTGTAATTGTTATTTAAGTTGCTCTATTGATTGTTCTTCTGATTGAGTATTTTAGGTAAATCAACACCAAAATAAAAAATATTACTTTCACAACGATAGTATATTTTGATTATTGGCATTTTCCACATTGAAATTCTCCTACTTTTCCATATCTCTACCCCCATACTTTTCCTTTTAAATCGCATGTTTAACATAAAGGTCCTATTTATTTAAAAAGTGAAACTTAGGAATTATTTATTTTAAAATTAGAATACCTATATATCCTTCTGCACAATAGTCGTGATTTCTATCTCCATTACAATTCTGAGGAGCATTATCACATTAAATAATTTAGCTGCTATTGGCTTTCTTCCAATATCCTGATTTTAGTTCTATTTGATTTCTTTCACAAGATAGAGCACCTTCTTAATTACATTAAATGCAAGTTTGATTTGAATCTTTGATAGGTTCAACCAAGGAGTAGCTATTATTTAAGCATTCTTAGCATTCATAAATTGAATGAGATATTTGGTGATAGATCTCTCCTACTATACATGATCTAAATTATAAATTTATAGGATAGGTAACTCCATACTATTCTATGCCATTCTAGTTATAATAAGAAATAAATGGAAAGTATATTTGTAAAGCATTGCTTCTTGTACCTGGGTTACCAAACAATTTTAACCCTTTTAAATTAAAAATATTTTCATTAGTGTCATAAGAGAAAATAGTCTTTTCTTGAATCTTGATTTCTTGGTCGTTTCCATTTACTGCTATGATTTTGAGTTTATTGATTAAATTAGTTATTCTATCAGGCAAGTTTTTAGTTTTTCTTTTGTCCTTTAAGAAACTCATGTTTACTACCTCTTTATCCTAGTCAACTAAGTATATAAATTAATTTTCTAGTTGCTAACCACTTCTTAAATTGGCTAACTCTAACTTATCAAGGGTACTTCTACTATCAATTATAGCTACAAATTCATTAGAACCTATATTCTTACCGAAAAAGGTAGCGTTGTTTCGTAAAAATTAATTGTTATTATTATTTTCATAAATTTTTAGATTTCTATAATATTTTTGATTTATTAAAGGTTTTATACCTTAGAATCTGATAGCTCCTCCAATTAAAGCTAAATTAGATCTAAAAATACAATTATAAATAATATAATGAGATTGGTTTGAATAGATTGCTCCTCCCTCAAATTTTGCTTAATTAAACTCAAATAAAGAGTTTCTTATGTAGTTTACTTTGGTTTATTTTGGAGGAAGAATTTCATTAATAATAGCTAAAACTCCCCCGTTATAGTTAGAAGTATTATTTCTGGCTATATTATCTGAATAATCGAATTCCTAAGGGTTTAGAATAATAATAGTAGCTGATGCAACATTTTATTCAATTAGGTTATTTTTAATTATTATATTCGATGTGTTCTCAAACTTAATTAAATTACTTGTTAAGTTATTTTATTGTAATTAAATATCCTAGAATTAAACTAAATTGCATTGTTTTATATGGATTAAGCAATAATTTATTAAATTATTTTGTGAAATAATTAAGTTATTAAAAATCACTTAAGATCCCTATGTTGTTAAAGTTAATAGGTTATCATCATCAGTAAGCTAGAAACTAACGTCAATATCATAATCAATAAATCCTAATTGATTGTTTTTAGTAAATAGAAGTTTATTTATCTTCATCTTATTAATATCCTTTAAATTTATAAAGAAGTTAATTGAATCAATGTTATTGTCTTATTTACTAAGATCATTATTAATAATATTTATATTATTAGCTATGATTTAATTAGTTTTTGATATTTCAAAGAATAGTTGTTATTTAATGGTTAATTAATTCCTATTGTTTTTAATTTATATATCTAATAATTGTATCAGATCTCCATCACTTAACTATATGAGTTTTTCATTATTTAAATTGTTATTTGAAATTTCACAGTTTTCAAATCTAATTTATTTAAATCCTGTTATTGACATTAACATATTATGTTCTTCTATTAACTGTTCTTTAAATGAGCAATTCTTCACCAATATATTATCAGATTTCAATATTTTTATATATGTATTTAGTTCTTTTGGTACTTAATTATCTTAGCAATTATTAATAATAAAAGTAGAATCTATAAACTGTATCTCCGAAAAATTAGAGAGAATTGTTTCTGAGCATAAATATATCTAAGATTGGTTAAAAGAAATTGATTAAAATTTAGTATTATTATTATCAAGATTAAGCTTATTTATCAAAACATAAGAACCAGTTATCTCTAGACTTAAATTACTTTATACTTTTATATCAAATAATTAAATTGCTTCCTAATAAGAATATTAAGAACTAAACTCAAGCTGAATTTTGATTGCCTCAGGGTATTTATTTAATCCTTATAGTAAATTCTCTAATTCTAGAGTTTGAATTTTCAAATAGTTTAAGTCTGGATTGACAAATTATATCATGCATTTTTCCTATTCTAATGGAATATTGATATCAATTATCTCATTGTTGACTAAATGATATCCTATAAATCTAATTATTTATTAATTATTTGATATTGTTAGATCTGTTCTTACTATCTATACTTATTATTCTTAAATCTTAAACAAATATTCATAAGTTATTCTATCTTATGTTAAAAATGACTCGAAGATTAGTCTGATTACTGAAATATCTTACCTCGTTGTTATTAAAACTATATTTGAAGATACTATTTCCATATCAAGGATTGGATTGAGCACAAATGTGTCATCTTAAAATGAAAATAATATTTTTTTTGTCAATTCATCTATTATTGTGAACATGTAATTGCTGAATAGTAAAACATATCTATATTTTTCATATACTTTCAGATTCATTCGACCACTTTACATTGGCACAATTATTTCTTATTATTCATAATCATTATTCTATGCTTAAGTTAAATCATTTAATGAGAATATTTAAATTCTATTATGATTTACTAACTGTATTATAAGAGTTTAACTCTATTAATTGTATTTTATTTATTAAAGGATTTAAGGTAATTTAGTAGAAAATATTGATTGTATTTAGAGAGATTAATACTTACCACTTTACTATATCCAAATTAGATTATAAATATTGATGGTTTAATCATTAGAAGATACTAGAAAGCTAATTAAATTATTATTAATAACTAATGGGATAGAGTATATTTTAGTTGGCACTTTTTACTATTTGATATTAAAAGATTAATAATAGTCAGTAGTTGTCTCTATTATGTGTAAAGATCCATCATCACAAGTAATAAAAATGAAATTAGAAAATTAAACCATAGTATTAATAACATCATCCAATTATTACTCAAATAGAATATTATTAAAAATGTTTCCATTACTATCTTTTTAGAGCTAAATATGTTAAACCTTATTTTATTGTTTTATGAGAAATGCTTGAATGTGTAAAGTAACTCCATCATATTGACATAAAGTAATTTAGATATCTGTGAAACTTATATCAAATTTTTAAATCACTTTATCATTCATTAAATCGTAAACAATAATTTGATTGGCACATTCTATGATACCTAAGTCATTATCAACAAGTTTCATATTTTAAATTGGATAATTTAGGAAAAGCTACTAGCTGAAAGTTTATTTATCTAATAGGTATTTATAAACTGATTTAAATTTTGAAATAAAATAGATTGCATTCAATGACTAATCAAAAGAAACTTTCTTATCCAAGAACCTATTTCTATCAAAATATATTTTATTTGGAATATCAGTAAAATCAGCTAAAGACAACTTAAGGACATTGCTATATTATTCATATTATCCTTAAAGATTTAGAAATAAATATGCTAGATTAGTTGATTACAAGAGTATTACTTAGTCTATTATTTGCGAAGTTTGGTATTACAACAGAATATTGCCATTTGATCTTTTCAATATCATGAACTCGGAGACTTAGCAACTTATAAAAATTAAATCTAAATTTTTAAATGTAGTAGCTGATTACACATTGCTGCATGTGGAAACTTTAAAATCTTGATTAAATGAGAATGAAGTTATATTCAATTTTCCTATTAGAAACTAATTTTTTTCTTAACTCAAAGCTAACAGATCAAATGACTCTTTATCAAATGTCAGTGATTATATATTTTACATTTACAAATTTTATTTAAATACTAAAGAATTATCTTCCAATGAAAAGACATGTAATTAGGAGCTATTTTAATTAAATATTAAAAAATTAGTGTTAAAATATTAATTCTAATTTAGAAGATAATATTAATTTTGATTTGTTTCATCTAATCAATATCAGAAAAAATGATAAATTTTTAATATTATTTACTTAGAATCTAAAGCAGCAAAATGGTTTTCATTAATTACAATTGATAGGTATGCTTTATTGTTATTCTCGAAATTGTATTAGAATTATGTAGTTTCAGTTTTAAAATTATAAAAAATGATTTTGTTTTTAAACTTTTCGTTTAGTAATACTATTAGACTAAGCTTCTTGCTAACTATTATTACCTCATAAGTAGATAATTGTTAAAACCGTGCTATTTAAGTTAAATCATAGGAATTATAGAGAGACATACTTTAATCTGGGCAAACAAAAATAAATATTTGTTGAAGCCCAAAGTATTTGATATTTGAGCAGTTATCGCTAGTCTTTATTAATTTCTATTAAGCTGTGAAAAAAGATGCATTGAGGAGCGGATTTTCTTTGAATTAGATCAAGCATCTATAAGAATCTCCAAAAAGAAATAATTGTGAATTTAAAATATCTTAAAAAACACCTGTTAATGATGAGGCTTATAAACTGCAAATATTTCCTAAATTTATTGAAGAAATTACATTGAGGTTATTCATATTGATAACATCTAAGCAGTTAGTAGAATTATTAATTGAAATTAGAAATGAATATTTCTCAAAGAGATAGATTTAGTTTTATCTAATGAAGGACATCTTTGACTCTTCTATTTAGTTTTCTGGAAAATATCTCACTTATTCAATGCTGATATCCATATTATCAAGGGTTTTTTATACTATTATTTTAAATTAATCAATACATTTTTTAAAAAATTAATAATTTACCAATGAATATTAAGTTTTGAGAGGGATGTAATGCATAGCTAATTATTGGTTTATTTTCTCCAATGGTTTTTGTTGTTGTGAATTCCTGGTCGCTTACTATCATTCCTCCTTATTTTAAAAAGAAAATGACTACACCCTATGACTCTAAACTTTATACACCTGAAATATGAGAATTCTATTAAAATCTGATTATTGAGTAATCGATAACATTTATTTATATGATATTTGTATCTTCAATAATATAAATATAATTTGTAACTTAAGCGTATTAATTATATCTTTAGCTTTAATTCAAATCAGAATTGATAGAAATAAACAATAGTTATTTTCCTTAGGAATTTATGAAATAGCAATATGTTTTATACTTCTCAACTTAATATTAACCAAAAAAGAAAACATCGTAATCTTTGAAATATGAAAATTAAGTTAATTTCTCATCTATGAGAAAGCTTGTATAAATTTAAGCTATGGCTGATAATGAATTAGAATTCAAGTCATATATCTCAATAACAAGATCTTTAGCTACATACAAAAGCGATGAATCTTGATCATAATATTAGCTAACTAAATTTAAGAAAGTTTGAGTAAAATATGTTGAAATCTATTGAGTCTGTAAGTCAATTTATAAAATTAAGGTATTTTTTGCTTCCATTACAAGTATTTAATCTGTATTTTCCTTATATTCAATTTTTAGAGTTGAGTCAAATAGCCTTTAAAAAAAGAATAAAGATATTAATTTTGTTTTTAAAAATAGATTAAAAAATTTACATTTAAGTATATTAAAAGTATTGAGGTATATTAGCAACTAAGTCATAAATAAGCCAATGAATTTCTTTTATAAAAAAAATTAATTAAAAATTTAAAAGAAAAAGTAAAAAATTAAAATTACCCTGATTTATTAATAGAATTGCGTAGATTTTCTTTGAAGTAAGATTTTAATATAACCATTGCTTACTAGGTAGACCAAGATATTACAGCTTATAATTACATTTAAAAATAAGATCAAATTAGAAATAATTGTAAATCTATAAAGAGTTATTTTTCACTAATGATAATACTCCTAACTGTTTACTAAATATTGCAGATTAGATAGGGTTGTTATCATTTGATAGTGCTCTTCTTTGGAAGTTATCCTTATTGAGAAAATAGTATTTTTCTAAGAATTATTGATTGATAATAGCTAAGTATTACTCATCTTCATCAACAAATAAAAATGAATGATTATCTATTTCCTATTATGGTTAATTAAGGCATCTGAACTCCTTAACAATTCCTTACTAGGAAAGCGAATATATGCTTATTCCTTGTTAATATGCTTCAAGAGTGTAGAGAATTAAATCGTTATAAAAATCTACGAAAACTATTTTGTAATTGGTCAGAGTATTAATAAACTTTATTTAAGAAGAATTACAATCTATATAGCCAATTATTCCTACTAATGTTGTGAATACAAATTGACAATTATTGTCTCTTTATTTAAATTGGAAAATTTTCTCTTCTGAAGTATTTTTTGATTAATCTTTGTAGTTGTAGTCATAGTACTGATCAATTATTAAATTAGTAGTGTTAAAGTAGCTTATATAAATACTTTGATCACTAACGATTACTACCTTCTTAATATTTTTAAAGTAATAAATTTATTACATTGAAGTCATTTAATACTCTTAGTTGTCCTTTATTATGCTTATTGATTTTCCTATGAAATCACTTCCTACTAATTGTATCTAGTTCGCGTATAAGAATAAAAATTAATTAATTTCTAACGCTATAATAGAAATCACTCCTTGTGTACTTACATTTTAAACAACTTTATATTAAATTAAATCAATAGTTACTATTAAATTCTTATCTATAATTATAAAACACCCGAAATCACTCCACTTTATGTATTAATATATTAAGCTATTTCTACTACCAATACTATCTAAAGAGTATGAGAGAACCTCTTTTCCATTATTGAAATCATAAATCATTATCTATAGTTATTAAGTATTATATGAGTTAATAAAAAAAAAACTATCAAATATTTACCTTTTTTCTGATGTTCTCTATTATTATTATGCCTTTTTAATGAGAATTGATTATCAACTCTATTAATAGAGGATCAAGGATAGGCTAATAAGTCTAAATTTATAAAATATTTCCATTTAAGCTTGAAATTTCAGAGAACTAACCATTTTATCCAAATGCGTATATAAATTATCCATAAAATTTAATGGCAAGTATTCTACCTAACTGATTGTCCTAAATATTTACAATTTAGTTCAACTTTAAATCCCACCTAATGAAACTACTGTC
>JH651283.1:114370-131301 GCA_000260095.1 Tetrahymena borealis | reverse complement strand
TTTTATCTTTTTTTAGCTATACCTAATGTATCAGTTAGTTTACTTTATGCTTAAAGATAATATATTCTTCATTAACAATCATAGAAATTAAAACTGATTTCCCTATTATCTACTTTTCGTATTAAGGTTTTTATCTAAAGTTTTCTTTTATTACATCTCCTTCTTTTGTCAGCATGTAGATTCCCTCGCATTCCTAAGAAAAATTAAAATCCTTCATTTGTTTATATCTATTGATATCTAGAAATCCTACTCCGTACCATTTATCTAAAGGGTTTTCAATTTTTACTTAAATCTCTTGGTTATAATATTAAGAAGTGATGGGGCATTTGATTATTCCAAATTAATTTGATGGACTTTTACCTAAAATTTCAACTGAAAAGGTATTATTTTTAAATTCAATTTAGTTAGTTACATCTATTTCGTTCTTAACTAGCATGTTCTTTAACAGTTCATTTAGGTCAATAACTTTATGTACTTCAGATTAAAATAGGTTTTCAAATTAGTTTTAGAGAATGCTTTATGAATTATTAAGTAAATAGTCAGCCTTCTTATCATAATCTAATAATTCTTAAACATTAGACAGTATATTATTTTTATTTATTTACAGGTTTAAAAAGAAATCTTCAACTTTTTAGGTTAGAATTTAGTAATTTAAATTACTTGAATTTAGAATAGATGTTGTTAAATCTTCTATATTAACCAATTATTTTTCATTAAATGACATATATTATTATAATAATGATTTCTTTTATTCTTCCAGAAAAGTATGAATGCTCTTTTTCAAGTTATCAAAAAAATTTGCAATTTTTTCTACTTGAAAATTAATACTCAAGCTATTCATGTTAATCTTTAGCTATTCATTTTTAGGTAGTAAAGAATTTATCAATCTTTTATTAATAACCTATTCTGAAATTATTTTATTATTATTCAGAATATGCATGAAGCATAAATGAGGTTCTTCGTGCTCTTCTAAGCTCAAGCATTCTATGCATAGCAATCTACTTTTATTTTAGAAACATTTATCGCAGTTTTATGATATACAAATTGACGCTACATTGCTAGAGTGTTTTTCCTTTTAACAAGTTATCTAAAATATTTGTTTTTAATTAGATATATCCATACTTCTTTCTTTCTTTATCCAATATTTTTATCTATTTTACTACTTTTTACATTTATAAAAAAATTATTAAATTTCTCGATTTATGATTATTTATAAGACAGCCATCTTTTAAATGGAGAATTAATTATTATGATCGAACCAATTATGAATTCTGATTATGATTATTAATTTAATCTAGATTAATTAATTTGAAAAAATATCAGAATTGAATAATATTATAATCTTTTAAACTATATTTAATTATGATAACTTTATTGTAAAAGAAGCTAAAGATTAAATAATCACTACATATACCCTCTTTTGTTGTTTTATCTAAGGAGTTTTTAATGCTATTTTTTATGGATATTCAAATAAATTTAAGAATAACATTAGGATCAATAGAAATTTATCCATTATTTTCTCTCTTTTTTGAAAATTAAGATATGATTTAATAAATGAAAATCCTCTAATTATCACAAAAGAGTATTATCTCTAAAGATAAAATTTAGAATTAAATAATTAAAGTAAAAATCAAGGATAAATATATATATATTAACTATAAAGATTCCTTCAGATAGCTATAAAGTAGAAAAAAATAATACTTTGCAAATAGATTTCTCCTCTGAAGAGTTAGTAGAAATATAAAAAGCACAAACTGAAACTATAAAAATGTTCTTAAAATCAAATTAAATCTAGCTGATTAATTAGTATAGTTTGATTAATAAGTCAGTTATACCATAAATAAATATTATAAATAGGATGCAACTCTATTTTAAGAAAATATGATTTTAATTAGATAGAGTATTGCCTATCATGATAATTAAAACACGAACAAACTATCATTCTAACTAAAAAATAATATTTTTAAATACAATATTTTTTTTTAAAAAATGGTGAATCAAGATTATTTCTACCCCTATAAGATGTAAAGAATATTTCTATTTTATAACATTTTGCATTTTAAATGATTTCATTATTAGTTTAAAAGATTATTAGGTATAAATTTCTTGAAAAAGAAGTACCTAAATGCAACAGGCGAGATTATATTCTTAAACTTTGTAAAAAACTATATTATTAATAAAGTATATAATAATATAAATTTTAAAATATTTATATTATTTAATTAGTTTTTTAAATTTTCTTAAACTTCTCATTCTTTTTTTAGTATTTTTTTATGTAAACCATATGAATTATTGAAAAAATATGGAGATAATTCTGAAAAGAGTGTAATTTATCAAATAAGGCAATTTTTATTTTAAACAAGTAAAATTATAAATAATATTAAATATTATTTTTATTATCTTTTTAAAAATTTATCTATTAGAGTTTAATAGAACTATTTTTTCAACTAGCTAGCTTCTTTAGAAAATAATCAGTAATCATCTACATATTAATAATGACAACTTAAATAGGTATTCTTCAATTACTTTTCAGATAAGCGCTTAATTTAATATCCAATAAATATTATCTTTGAAATTGGGGTTTTCAGTAATATCTTTAATTCTATCATTATCCTATTCTGCCATATCTAAGACATTTCTGCTAATTAAATTTTAATAATTAGTAAATACATCATCTAAAATTGTTTCAATATACTTCAGATTGTTTAGACAGAGATATGTAGAATAAAAATTAAAATTTTCAATTAAAGTAGTAAGATTCTTATCTGCATTTGGTTTTTAAGATTTTAATATTTCTATTTAATCGTTTAATTGCTTAACCGTTGTTTCATAATTGGAAGAGTTTAAAATAATAGATTTAATTTCTGAATAATGACTCATTTTTTAACAATAGGATATTATTTTTTACTTATTTAATTCAATTTCTTAATATCTTTTTAAAATCTCTTCTTAAAATTAATCAATTTTATTATTAACTTGAGATCTAAGAGTTTTTATAAACTTATTTAATTCAGTTTTAAAATCTCCCTGTTCTTCTTCTTCTTATGAGTCAAGTAAAGGATAAAATTTATTTTTATCAAATTAAAAAAACCAACTATCTAATTCAAAAGGGTCATCTAAGATAGCAATATCATCTAAAGGAATATGAGGGTTTGTGGCCAATTGTAAAGAATAATTAGCAGACAATTCTTTTGATAAACATGATTAGCATTTTAAAACTCTTTCATTTTTTGATAAATCAATATTAGTATTTAAAAACTATACTGGCTTCATATGAGTAGGGCATATTATTTATTTTTATTTAGTTTCCTTCTAAGATATTGAATCCATTTATAATTGTTTATTTTTATAAGTTTTGTGTATTACTTCTTACTTTTAGTTTATTATTAATTTATTTTCTTAATGAATTATAATAATTAGGAATACACGAATTTGAATTAGATTCCCTCCTATCTTCAAATTAAGCCTTTGAAATTATTAAGCAAACTATATATATAAGTTTTCTATCTCAAAAATCAGTTTTCTATCTTATTTAATCCTAATATTTGATTAAATAAAATAATTTAAAATATTTTCACAAAACATATTTTACTAATAAAAAAGTAGAGGCAATAAATGATATCATCAGTGAAAGTATTCTTTCTCCTATATCCCTATATCAATTTAATTTATTTAGAAAATTTTCTAATAATTATTATTACTTCTTTATTATTATACTTTTTATGAAAATACTGACAGTTTTTTTCAATTAAATATTATTTTTTTTATACCAATTTAAGAAAATATTGTAATTACAAAATGTATATCTTTTTTAGTTAGAACTTGAATTATATTTTTGAATTCGTATGATCATCTGATATATAAAAAATACATTTTTATTTCTACATTTAAAGATTCATAATTATTGATTATATTGATGATTAAAATTTGATAAATAAATAACAATTATTAATTAAGAATTAAATAAATTATAATATACTATTATCACAAACTGTTTTGTGTGATTTGAGAAATAGTCTTTACCCTAGGGGTTTTTAAAAATAATGAATAATTATAATAAAATATAAATACATATCTTATATTAATTTGTATAACTTAATATTTTACAGTGATATCTACAATATAAAGAGAGGCAAATTAATAATATTTTAGTTTTTCATTTAGTTATTGATTAAGTTTTATTTAGGAATTGACAATCAAGTTGTAACTATTCCTCTAAATTTAGTTCATAAAGTTGTAATTTATAAAAATATTGTTCATAATATATCTTATGGAAATAATAGTTATGATAGAAATTTTTTTTAATATTTGTTTAAATCATATTCATAAATTAATTCTTAGTGGTTATTAATTTTTGGATTGGCATATTAAAGGTTTGAATTTGAAATAATTTAATATTTTGATGAGAGTTCTGTGTATTATCCAAAATAAATCAAATCATTATAATCAGAATTCTAAGAGATTGAAACTATTTTATCTACTTCATCTTCTAATACATCAACTAATTCATAACTGACTACTTTTTGTATTTTATCTAAAACATCCTCTAAATTCTTTTAATACTTTTTAATATTGTCTAAGCTCAGATACCCTGCATAGAAATTGAAATTTTCCATTATTTAATGTAATTCTATTCAATATTAGATTTTTCATAAGATATTTTTTTGATAAATTCCTTGTATTTTGTATGCTATTGTTCTTCGGGTTAATTTAAAATAGATTATATTTTATTTAATAAACAATAATTATTAGAAAAATAAGTTTTCATTCTTTATTTATTTTATTCGATTTCTTCGTATCTTTTTCTTGTCAATTCTTCAAATCTATCTAATTTATGGATAATAGAGGATCTAAATCCTTTAAAAAACTAATCGAGTTAAGACTACAAACTATTTTAAGTTTCTTTAAATAATGAATGCAATTTATTTACATCAAATTAAATAAACCAATTATCTAATTAATAGTATTCATTTGCTTTCAAAATATCGTCTAACGGAGTTATCATAATCGGTTATTATTTATTTTAAATCTCTTTTGAAACGCATGATGAACATTTCAAGATCTTTTCCTCATCAGTTTAATTAATGTCAACATTTAAGTATACGCGAGGTTTTTTATGGGTTGTGCATAAAAACATTTCATATTTATTTTATGGGATCTCTACTTGATTCATTAAATCTTGATTTTTTTCTAAATAATTTTTTCTTTATTTTCTTTTTGAATAAGATTTTTTTCCAAATTAATTAATTATAATTTTGTCATAAAATTTTAAGAATTGAGATTGCAATTTTATTTTACTTGTAAGACAAAAGAAATAAAATTTATTTCTAAATACTTATCTATATTTTATCCAATTTTTCTTTTCATGTCATCATTTCTTTTATTCCATCCATTTTAAGAAATTTAATAATTCTTCTAGATTTCATTACAAATTTACTAAAAAAATAAAATTGATTTAAGTAGGATTTTTTTAAGACAGTTAAATTTAATATTTTATACTATGATAACTTTATACCTCACCTACTCAATTTTAAATGCTCAATTACCCAATTGGATGAAATATTTTCTAATTAATAAGGAATAGAATTACTTTTTAAAATAATTTAAGCCTTTTAACATTAATAGAAACCAAACAAAATGAATCAAATAAACAAAATGCATCAAAATTCTTATAATTAATCTATAAATAAAATTAAAAAATTAAATAAATAATACATTTTCATGAATTATAAAAAATACATTGACAATCGATATTGCAAAATAAAGTTTTGGCAATTTCTATGCATATATTTATATAGAAATACTTATTCTTTTAGAAATAAAATATAAAAGAAGTAGACAATATTTAAATAACAAGAAAAATACAAAATAATAAAATATAAATGCATAATTTTCATACTATTAGAAGTAAAATTAGTTATTTTATCAATTATTACTTACTCTTATAAATATTAATGTTTTATTAAAATATAAAAAAAGATTTAATATCAAAAAACATTTTTATATAATTATTGTGTTATTACATATTTATTGAGCTAATCTTTATCACCATAATATCTACCTAATACATATGAATAATCTTTATAGTCTAATATTTATTATTTTGATGAACATTAAATTAAATATCCAATTAGAACATCTTTTTAGATATTAGGGTTTTCTTAAATTGGTTTAATCCTATTATTTTCTAATTCAGTAACATCTAACACCTCAAAGCTACATACTTTTTAGAAATTTTCGAAGAATTCATCTACTGCTGTTTGAATGGCCTTCAATTTGTCTAGATTCAGATAACTAGAATAGAAATTAAAATTATCAGCTACTGTTTTAAAGTCTTTTTCAATTTAAGGCTTTTAAGTTTTAATTGTTTCTATTACTTTATTTAATTTGTAATTTACTGTTACATAATCAGAGGAGTTTTAAATTATACTTTTAATTTCATTATAATAACTTATTTTTTAAGTATAAGAAAAAATTCTTTACCTATTTTATTCAACTTCTTCATATCTTTTTTTAACTTCCTCTTACAATAAATCAATCTTATCATTCATTTAAGATCTGAAAGTTTTTAAGAATTAACTAAATTCTGATAAAAAGTCACCTTAATTAGGATATAGTAACGGAATTAATTAATTTTCATTAAATTTAATAAACCAACTATCTAATTTATAAGGGTTTTTTTCTAATTCCATATCTTCTATAGCAATTAAAGGATCAGTTTATTTTTAATTAGTAAAATTATCGCTAACTTCTTTTGAAATGCAAGATACACATTTTAAGATTCTATAATTTTTTGATTAATTAATAATACTAGTATTTAAATATAATATTGGTTTTTTATGAATAGGACATAATATTCTCTCTTATATTTTAGGCTGTTATTCAGAGATTTATTGCATTTTTATAATTTAATATTAAATTTATTTCTGGATAATATTTTTTAGTTAATAATTTTTGATATTTTTTTCTTCTTTATGATTTATTAATTCAAAAGAACTCTATTTTTGAATTGGAGATTTTCTAATAAAAGAATTTTATCTCAAAATTTAGATATTTAATCATTAGATAAACCCTACATATAAACAAAAATACAATCTAAATTGAGAAGATATTTTATAAAACAAATTTATCTCAAAATAATTGAATACAAATAAATCAAAATAAATTTATCTAAAACTTAGTGGACAATAGCTAATATCTTTTTTATCTCAGATCACGATTAAGCTCTACTTGATAAAATTATAATTTTATATTTTAATGAAGTAATTAATTATTAAACTTTCTTATTTTTCACTAAAATATACTTGTATAGTATACATTTTAATTGCAAATACTGCTTAGTATATTTAATTTTAAGGGTCTCTACTTTAAAAATATAAAAGGTATATTTGGCATTTATTACTTTTTAGTAGTTAATTATTTACTAAATTTTGAAAAATGTTTATTCTTATCAAACTCATAAAAACATAAAACTGTTAAATCATAACACTAAAACATGAAAATGAAAAGAGTATTTGATATTAATAATGACAAATTTTATTTTTAAATATTTAAAATTATTCCAATAATAGCTATTCTTTTTATTATCTTTCTCAATTTATCATTAAAGTTTAAAAATATAAAATATCTGCTAACTTATTGAAACAACTATCCAATTTTTCAGTCATTATTTTTTAGTACTTTACTAATTGTAAATATTTTCATTTAATTTATTTCTTCTTCTAAATTATTTCTACTATTATCAGGGTTGCAAAGAATAATTTTTTTATTCTATTATTTTTGAGAATAAGAATGAAAAACTATTATTAATTAATCTTTTAATTTATTTTAGTAAACCCACCCCGTTTTCATATTTTACGTTTGTTAATCAAATCAATTAAAATTTTTTCATTTTAACATTTATTTAATTATTTTTATTTACTTTCACAAAAAATGTATTTACATATAAATTTAATTAAAATTAATGTATACCCATTTCATGAGAATTTTTATTCCTGAATGGCTATATTTAAAATAATATTATTATTAAATATTATAAATATAGATATAACATAGATTTAATTAAATTTTTTAAATATTCAATATTTTCTAATTGTATTAGTTGTTTCTTAACTTTAGTTTTAATTTTTTTGGGTAAGAGTTAATTAATTAATCTTATCTAAATTCCTCTTTTCCATTAAATTTAATACTCGGTTTTTATTTCTCTAATTTTTTGAAAATTGTTCTAATCTATTATTATATGATTAAGAAACGATATTAGTATTAGCCTAAGAATTTGAGTTATTATTTTATCGTTATGATTCAAAGTTATTATAAACTTAAGACTAAATATTAAATAATCCTACACTGCTATCAGACTATGCTTAATAAATTACTTATGATTTTAAGAATTACTTGCACAAATTATTTATTATATTTTCTTATTCTTTAATTTTTTATTTATGAGCAATATATCTTCTTCTAAATACATTTTTTAAAAATTATTATAACATCGTAACGAATAAATATATTATACCTTAATTTATTCCATAGGAAAAATGCCTTCATTGAGGATCTTTGTTTTTTTTTATATCTGCAGTATCTATTGATAAATGTCTTACATATATTTAACAAGAATACTTTAATTAGTAAATACAAATACCAGTAAAGCAGTAAAGAAAAAAGGATAATCACATATATTATTTTTTAAATTGGATCATCAGTTATTAAGTAAACTGTCCAAAATACCCAGCCTAATACTAAGGAAGAACATATCTAGATGTCAAAATCATTTTAGTTTTTGATCATAAAAGGTTAGTTCTTTATAGTCATTGCAATATAAAATGTTAATATAATTCCTTAACTTATCATTTTTTATAAAAATAAGTTTTATGATTAAAGAAAGTAGCCAGTTAAAATTATAATATTTCTCATAAATAATCTGAAAAATTCCCAATAATAAAACTCTCTTTTATACTCATAGAAATAAAATCCATATTTCTAGAGAAATAAAGTACCCTCTAAATTATTTTTAGACTTAACTACTTTGAAGAATAGTGTTAATGGAGTAAGTAAAACCCATACTAACATGATTGGAAATATCATTCCAAACATGTACCTCCAATGTTCTTCGTCATAGCATTCTCTACCATTTAAATAGTAGGAATCTCCAATTTTTTAACAAAAAATGGTTTTTAAGCATGTCAAAAAGACACCAGTTTGAAAGTACATAAATCCAAATGAAAAGGCAGAATAAATGTATTTTGATGAAAATCTTTAATTTTTCCAAAGTTCTACATAGAAGAATTAAATGATTATTATGAGAATGATAATGATAATAGGGGAGAATGATTAAAACAAAGCTCTCATATATTCGATAGGGATAACATTAGTAGGATATATGCATTCAATAGAGTTACCTATATTTCCGATTGGATTTCCTATTACTTCTGTAAGAAAAGTAAAAGTATTCGTGAAATTTACTTATTTATTCTCCAAACTCAATATTTAAAGTATATTTATCATACATTTAAAATAAGTCGAATCTTCGAATGTTTATTCTGATTTACCAAGTAGGACTAAGTTTAATTTTCTAAGATACTTTGTAATTGTTATTTAAGTTGCTCTATTGATTGTTCTTCTGATTGAGTATTTTAGGTAAATCAACACCAAAATAAAAAATATTACTTTCACAACGATAGTATATTTTGATTATTGGCATTTTCCACATTGAAATTCTCCTACTTTTCCATATCTCTACCCCCATACTTTTCCTTTTAAATCGCATGTTTAACATAAAGGTCCTATTTATTTAAAAAGTGAAACTTAGGAATTATTTATTTTAAAATTAGAATACCTATATATCCTTCTGCACAATAGTCGTGATTTCTATCTCCATTACAATTCTGAGGAGCATTATCACATTAAATAATTTAGCTGCTATTGGCTTTCTTCCAATATCCTGATTTTAGTTCTATTTGATTTCTTTCACAAGATAGAGCACCTTCTTAATTACATTAAATGCAAGTTTGATTTGAATCTTTGATAGGTTCAACCAAGGAGTAGCTATTATTTAAGCATTCTTAGCATTCATAAATTGAATGAGATATTTGGTGATAGATCTCTCCTACTATACATGATCTAAATTATAAATTTATAGGATAGGTAACTCCATACTATTCTATGCCATTCTAGTTATAATAAGAAATAAATGGAAAGTATATTTGTAAAGCATTGCTTCTTGTACCTGGGTTACCAAACAATTTTAACCCTTTTAAATTAAAAATATTTTCATTAGTGTCATAAGAGAAAATAGTCTTTTCTTGAATCTTGATTTCTTGGTCGTTTCCATTTACTGCTATGATTTTGAGTTTATTGATTAAATTAGTTATTCTATCAGGCAAGTTTTTAGTTTTTCTTTTGTCCTTTAAGAAACTCATGTTTACTACCTCTTTATCCTAGTCAACTAAGTATATAAATTAATTTTCTAGTTGCTAACCACTTCTTAAATTGGCTAACTCTAACTTATCAAGGGTACTTCTACTATCAATTATAGCTACAAATTCATTAGAACCTATATTCTTACCGAAAAAGGTAGCGTTGTTTCGTAAAAATTAATTGTTATTATTATTTTCATAAATTTTTAGATTTCTATAATATTTTTGATTTATTAAAGGTTTTATACCTTAGAATCTGATAGCTCCTCCAATTAAAGCTAAATTAGATCTAAAAATACAATTATAAATAATATAATGAGATTGGTTTGAATAGATTGCTCCTCCCTCAAATTTTGCTTAATTAAACTCAAATAAAGAGTTTCTTATGTAGTTTACTTTGGTTTATTTTGGAGGAAGAATTTCATTAATAATAGCTAAAACTCCCCCGTTATAGTTAGAAGTATTATTTCTGGCTATATTATCTGAATAATCGAATTCCTAAGGGTTTAGAATAATAATAGTAGCTGATGCAACATTTTATTCAATTAGGTTATTTTTAATTATTATATTCGATGTGTTCTCAAACTTAATTAAATTACTTGTTAAGTTATTTTATTGTAATTAAATATCCTAGAATTAAACTAAATTGCATTGTTTTATATGGATTAAGCAATAATTTATTAAATTATTTTGTGAAATAATTAAGTTATTAAAAATCACTTAAGATCCCTATGTTGTTAAAGTTAATAGGTTATCATCATCAGTAAGCTAGAAACTAACGTCAATATCATAATCAATAAATCCTAATTGATTGTTTTTAGTAAATAGAAGTTTATTTATCTTCATCTTATTAATATCCTTTAAATTTATAAAGAAGTTAATTGAATCAATGTTATTGTCTTATTTACTAAGATCATTATTAATAATATTTATATTATTAGCTATGATTTAATTAGTTTTTGATATTTCAAAGAATAGTTGTTATTTAATGGTTAATTAATTCCTATTGTTTTTAATTTATATATCTAATAATTGTATCAGATCTCCATCACTTAACTATATGAGTTTTTCATTATTTAAATTGTTATTTGAAATTTCACAGTTTTCAAATCTAATTTATTTAAATCCTGTTATTGACATTAACATATTATGTTCTTCTATTAACTGTTCTTTAAATGAGCAATTCTTCACCAATATATTATCAGATTTCAATATTTTTATATATGTATTTAGTTCTTTTGGTACTTAATTATCTTAGCAATTATTAATAATAAAAGTAGAATCTATAAACTGTATCTCCGAAAAATTAGAGAGAATTGTTTCTGAGCATAAATATATCTAAGATTGGTTAAAAGAAATTGATTAAAATTTAGTATTATTATTATCAAGATTAAGCTTATTTATCAAAACATAAGAACCAGTTATCTCTAGACTTAAATTACTTTATACTTTTATATCAAATAATTAAATTGCTTCCTAATAAGAATATTAAGAACTAAACTCAAGCTGAATTTTGATTGCCTCAGGGTATTTATTTAATCCTTATAGTAAATTCTCTAATTCTAGAGTTTGAATTTTCAAATAGTTTAAGTCTGGATTGACAAATTATATCATGCATTTTTCCTATTCTAATGGAATATTGATATCAATTATCTCATTGTTGACTAAATGATATCCTATAAATCTAATTATTTATTAATTATTTGATATTGTTAGATCTGTTCTTACTATCTATACTTATTATTCTTAAATCTTAAACAAATATTCATAAGTTATTCTATCTTATGTTAAAAATGACTCGAAGATTAGTCTGATTACTGAAATATCTTACCTCGTTGTTATTAAAACTATATTTGAAGATACTATTTCCATATCAAGGATTGGATTGAGCACAAATGTGTCATCTTAAAATGAAAATAATATTTTTTTTGTCAATTCATCTATTATTGTGAACATGTAATTGCTGAATAGTAAAACATATCTATATTTTTCATATACTTTCAGATTCATTCGACCACTTTACATTGGCACAATTATTTCTTATTATTCATAATCATTATTCTATGCTTAAGTTAAATCATTTAATGAGAATATTTAAATTCTATTATGATTTACTAACTGTATTATAAGAGTTTAACTCTATTAATTGTATTTTATTTATTAAAGGATTTAAGGTAATTTAGTAGAAAATATTGATTGTATTTAGAGAGATTAATACTTACCACTTTACTATATCCAAATTAGATTATAAATATTGATGGTTTAATCATTAGAAGATACTAGAAAGCTAATTAAATTATTATTAATAACTAATGGGATAGAGTATATTTTAGTTGGCACTTTTTACTATTTGATATTAAAAGATTAATAATAGTCAGTAGTTGTCTCTATTATGTGTAAAGATCCATCATCACAAGTAATAAAAATGAAATTAGAAAATTAAACCATAGTATTAATAACATCATCCAATTATTACTCAAATAGAATATTATTAAAAATGTTTCCATTACTATCTTTTTAGAGCTAAATATGTTAAACCTTATTTTATTGTTTTATGAGAAATGCTTGAATGTGTAAAGTAACTCCATCATATTGACATAAAGTAATTTAGATATCTGTGAAACTTATATCAAATTTTTAAATCACTTTATCATTCATTAAATCGTAAACAATAATTTGATTGGCACATTCTATGATACCTAAGTCATTATCAACAAGTTTCATATTTTAAATTGGATAATTTAGGAAAAGCTACTAGCTGAAAGTTTATTTATCTAATAGGTATTTATAAACTGATTTAAATTTTGAAATAAAATAGATTGCATTCAATGACTAATCAAAAGAAACTTTCTTATCCAAGAACCTATTTCTATCAAAATATATTTTATTTGGAATATCAGTAAAATCAGCTAAAGACAACTTAAGGACATTGCTATATTATTCATATTATCCTTAAAGATTTAGAAATAAATATGCTAGATTAGTTGATTACAAGAGTATTACTTAGTCTATTATTTGCGAAGTTTGGTATTACAACAGAATATTGCCATTTGATCTTTTCAATATCATGAACTCGGAGACTTAGCAACTTATAAAAATTAAATCTAAATTTTTAAATGTAGTAGCTGATTACACATTGCTGCATGTGGAAACTTTAAAATCTTGATTAAATGAGAATGAAGTTATATTCAATTTTCCTATTAGAAACTAATTTTTTTCTTAACTCAAAGCTAACAGATCAAATGACTCTTTATCAAATGTCAGTGATTATATATTTTACATTTACAAATTTTATTTAAATACTAAAGAATTATCTTCCAATGAAAAGACATGTAATTAGGAGCTATTTTAATTAAATATTAAAAAATTAGTGTTAAAATATTAATTCTAATTTAGAAGATAATATTAATTTTGATTTGTTTCATCTAATCAATATCAGAAAAAATGATAAATTTTTAATATTATTTACTTAGAATCTAAAGCAGCAAAATGGTTTTCATTAATTACAATTGATAGGTATGCTTTATTGTTATTCTCGAAATTGTATTAGAATTATGTAGTTTCAGTTTTAAAATTATAAAAAATGATTTTGTTTTTAAACTTTTCGTTTAGTAATACTATTAGACTAAGCTTCTTGCTAACTATTATTACCTCATAAGTAGATAATTGTTAAAACCGTGCTATTTAAGTTAAATCATAGGAATTATAGAGAGACATACTTTAATCTGGGCAAACAAAAATAAATATTTGTTGAAGCCCAAAGTATTTGATATTTGAGCAGTTATCGCTAGTCTTTATTAATTTCTATTAAGCTGTGAAAAAAGATGCATTGAGGAGCGGATTTTCTTTGAATTAGATCAAGCATCTATAAGAATCTCCAAAAAGAAATAATTGTGAATTTAAAATATCTTAAAAAACACCTGTTAATGATGAGGCTTATAAACTGCAAATATTTCCTAAATTTATTGAAGAAATTACATTGAGGTTATTCATATTGATAACATCTAAGCAGTTAGTAGAATTATTAATTGAAATTAGAAATGAATATTTCTCAAAGAGATAGATTTAGTTTTATCTAATGAAGGACATCTTTGACTCTTCTATTTAGTTTTCTGGAAAATATCTCACTTATTCAATGCTGATATCCATATTATCAAGGGTTTTTTATACTATTATTTTAAATTAATCAATACATTTTTTAAAAAATTAATAATTTACCAATGAATATTAAGTTTTGAGAGGGATGTAATGCATAGCTAATTATTGGTTTATTTTCTCCAATGGTTTTTGTTGTTGTGAATTCCTGGTCGCTTACTATCATTCCTCCTTATTTTAAAAAGAAAATGACTACACCCTATGACTCTAAACTTTATACACCTGAAATATGAGAATTCTATTAAAATCTGATTATTGAGTAATCGATAACATTTATTTATATGATATTTGTATCTTCAATAATATAAATATAATTTGTAACTTAAGCGTATTAATTATATCTTTAGCTTTAATTCAAATCAGAATTGATAGAAATAAACAATAGTTATTTTCCTTAGGAATTTATGAAATAGCAATATGTTTTATACTTCTCAACTTAATATTAACCAAAAAAGAAAACATCGTAATCTTTGAAATATGAAAATTAAGTTAATTTCTCATCTATGAGAAAGCTTGTATAAATTTAAGCTATGGCTGATAATGAATTAGAATTCAAGTCATATATCTCAATAACAAGATCTTTAGCTACATACAAAAGCGATGAATCTTGATCATAATATTAGCTAACTAAATTTAAGAAAGTTTGAGAAAAATATGTTGAAATCTATTGAGTCTGTAAGTCAATTTATAAAATTAAGGTATTTTTTGCTTACATTACAAGTATTTAATCTGTATTTTCCTTATATTCAATTTTTAGAGTTGAGTCAAATAGCCTTTAAAAAAAGAATAAAGATATTAATTTTGTTTTTAAAAATAGATTAAAAAATTTACATTTAAGTATATTAAAAGTATTGAGGTATATTAGCAACTAAGTCATAAATAAGCCAATGAATTTCTTTTATAAAAAAAATTAATTAAAAATTTAAAAGAAAAAGTAAAAAATTAAAATTACCCTGATTTATTAATAGAATTGCGTAGATTTTCTTTGAAGTAAGATTTTAATATAACCATTGCTTACTAGGTAGACCAAGATATTACAGCTTATAATTACATTTAAAAATAAGATCAAATTAGAAATAATTGTAAATCTATAAAGAGTTATTTTTCACTAATGATAATACTCCTAACTGTTTACTAAATATTGCAGATTAGATAGGGTTGTTATCATTTGATAGTGCTCTTCTTTGGAAGTTATCCTTATTGAGAAAATAGTATTTTTCTAAGAATTATTGATTGATAATAGCTAAGTATTACTCATCTTCATCAACAAATAAAAATGAATGATTATCTATTTCCTATTATGGTTAATTAAGGCATCTGAACTCCTTAACAATTCCTTACTAGGAAAGCGAATATATGCTTATTCCTTGTTAATATGCTTCAAGAGTGTAGAGAATTAAATCGTTATAAAAATCTACGAAAACTATTTTGTAATTGGTCAGAGTATTAATAAACTTTATTTAAGAAGAATTACAATCTATATAGCCAATTATTCCTACTAATGTTGTGAATACAAATTGACAATTATTGTCTCTTTATTTAAATTGGAAAATTTTCTCTTCTGAAGTATTTTTTGATTAATCTTTGTAGTTGTAGTCATAGTACTGATCAATTATTAAATTAGTAGTGTTAAAGTAGCTTATATAAATACTTTGATCACTAACGATTACTACCTTCTTAATATTTTTAAAGTAATAAATTTATTACATTGAAGTCATTTAATACTCTTAGTTGTCCTTTATTATGCTTATTGATTTTCCTATGAAATCACTTCCTACTAATTGTATCTAGTTCGCGTATAAGAATAAAAATTAATTAATTTCTAACGCTATAATAGAAATCACTCCTTGTGTACTTACATTTTAAACAACTTTATATTAAATTAAATCAATAGTTACTATTAAATTCTTATCTATAATTATAAAACACCCGAAATCACTCCACTTTATGTATTAATATATTAAGCTATTTCTACTACCAATACTATCTAAAGAGTATGAGAGAACCTCTTTTCCATTATTGAAATCATAAATCATTATCTATAGTTATTAAGTATTATATGAGTTAATAAAAAAAAAACTATCAAATATTTACCTTTTTTCTGATGTTCTCTATTATTATTATGCCTTTTTAATGAGAATTGATTATCAACTCTATTAATAGAGGATCAAGGATAGGCTAATAAGTCTAAATTTATAAAATATTTCCATTTAAGCTTGAAATTTCAGAGAACTAACCATTTTATCCAAATGCGTATATAAATTATCCATAAAATTTAATGGCAAGTATTCTACCTAACTGATTGTCCTAAATATTTACAATTTAGTTCAACTTTAAATCCCACCTAATGAAACTACTGTC
>JH651283.1:78748-111024 GCA_000260095.1 Tetrahymena borealis | reverse complement strand
TTTCTGCTAATTAAATTTTAATAATTAGTAAATACATCATCTAAAATTGTTTCAATATACTTCAGATTGTTTAGACAGAGATATGTAGAATAAAAATTAAAATTTTCAATTAAAGTAGTAAGATTCTTATCTGCATTTGGTTTTTAAGATTTTAATATTTCTATTTAATCGTTTAATTGCTTAACCGTTGTTTCATAATTGGAAGAGTTTAAAATAATAGTTTTAATTTCTGAATAATGACTCATTTTTTAACTATAGGATATTATTTTTTACTTATTTAATTCAATTTCTTAATATCTTTTTAAAATCTCTTCTTAAAATTAATCAATTTTATTATTAATTTGAGATCTTAGAGTTTTTATAAACTTATTTAATTCAGTTTTAAAATCTCCCTGTTCTTCTTCTTCTTATGAGTCAAGTAAAGGATAAAATTTATTTTTATCAAATTAAAAAAACCAACTATCTAATTCAAAAGGGTCATCTAAGATAGCAATATCATCTAAAGGTATATGAGGGTTTGTGGCCAATTGTAAAGAATAATTAGCAGACAATTCTTATGATAAACATGATTCGCATTTTAAAACTCTTTCATTTTTTGATAAATCAATATTAGTATTTAAAAACTATACTGGCTTCTTATGATTAGGGCATATTATTTTTTTTTATTTAGCTTCCTTCTAAGATATTGAATCCATTTATAGTTGTTTATTTTTATAAGTTTTGTGTATTTCTTCTTATTTTTAGATTATTATTAATTTATTTTCTTAATGAATTATTATAATTAAGAGTACACGAATTTGAATTAGATATCATCCTATCTTCAAATTAAGCCTTTGAAATTATTAAATAATTTATTTATCTCAAAAGTTAGTTTTCTATCTCATTTAATCCTAAAATTAGATTAAATAAAATAATTAGATAATATTTTCTCAAAACTTATTTTATTTACTAACTAAAAAGTAGAAGCAGTAGATGATATCATTAGTGAAAGTATTCTTTCTCCAATATCCCTATATCAATTCTATTCAATTATTTTAATAAGATAAAAAAGATCTTCCTAATTATACTATTTACAAAATTTTCTAATAATTATTATTACTTCTTTATTATTATTTTTATGAAAATACAGACAGTTTTTTTTAATTAAATATTATTTATTTATACCAATTTAAGTAAATATTGTAATTATAAAATTTATTTCTTTTTTTAGTTTGAACTTGAATTATATTTTTTAATTATTGACTCAGTGTAAATTTTTCTTTTTCTTTTTAGATTTTTTAAAAATGATTTTTTTCCCCTAATTAATGAATTATAAGTTTGTCATAAAATTTTAAGAACTGAAATTGCGATTTAATTTTACTTGTAAGAAAAAAGAAAGAAAATCACTTATAAATACTTATCTATCTTTTATCCAATTGTTCTTTTTATGTCATCATTTCTTTTATACCATCCATTATAAGAAATCTAAAAATTCTTATATCCTTCATTGCAAATTTACTAAAAAAATAAAATTGATTTAAGTAGGGTTATAACTTAATACCTCACATCACACTCAATTTTAATTACCCAATTGATGAAATCATTTATAATTATTAAAGGAATAAAATTACTTTTTAATTATTTAAGCCTTATAGAATTTATAGAAACCAAATAAAATGAATCAAATAAACGAAATACATGAAAATAGTATAGTAATCATAAATTTATAAATAAAATTAAAAAATATATATAAAAAAAATTGACATTAATTAAAAAGTATACATTGGCAATCAAGATTCTAATATAAATTTTTGGCTATTTCTCTATATAAAGAGAGGCTCATTCTTTTAGGAATAAAAAAAAAAAGAAGCAGTCAATATTTAAATAACAAAATAATTTTCATACTATTGCAAGGATAATTAGTTATTTTATCAATTATTAATATCTCTTTTAAATAATAATTTTATATTACAATATAACAAAAGATGTAATATCAGCTAACATCTTTATGTAATAATTGTGCTATTAATTTGTTCTCATATCTATCTCTTCTAAACCCATCTATTTAATAATCATAATTTTTATTGGCTAATATTTATTCTTCAGAAGAACATTAAATTAAATATCCAATTATAACATTTTTATTTATAGTAGGATTTTATTAAATTGGTTTAATCCTATTATTTTCTAAATATGTAGCATCTAACACCTCAAAGCTGCATACTTTTTAGAAATTTGTGAACATTTCATCTACTGCAGTTTGAATGATCTTCAAATTGTTTAGATTCAAATAACTAGAATAGAAATTAAAATTATCAGTTGCTGTTTTAAAGTCTTTTTCAATTTAAGGCTTTTAAGTTTTAATTGTTTCTATTACTTCATTTAATTTTTAATTTAATGTTTCATAATCAGAAGAGTTTTAAATTATAGTTTTAACTTCATTATAATAACTGTTATTTTAAGTTAAAGATATAATTCTTTACCTATTTTATTCAACTTCTTCATATCTTTTTTTAACTTCCTCTGACAATAAATCAATCTTATCATTCATTTAAGATCTGAAAGTTTTTAAAAATGAACTAAATTCTGATAAAAAGTCACCTTAATTAGGATCTAGTAAAGGAATTAATTCATTTTCATTAAATTTAATAAACCAACTATCTAATTTATAAGGGTTTTTTTCTAATTCCATATCTTCGAGAGGTACTAAAGGATTGATTTATCCATTGTTAGTAAAATAATTACAAACTTCTTATGAAACGCAAGATATACATTTTAAGATTTGATAATTTTTTGATGAACTAGTCCTAGTATTTAAATACTATATTGGCTTTTTATGAGTAGGACATAATATTCTCTCAGAAATTTTAGAAAGTTATTCAGAGATTTCTTACATTTTATAATTAAATATTAAATTTATTTCTGGATAATACTTGTTTTAGTTAATAGTTTTTGATATTTTTTCTTTTTTTTGATTAATTAATTTAATATAGCTCTATTTTGAGTTGGAGATTTTCAAATAAATGCTTTTATCTTCAAAATTTAGATATTTATTCATTAGATAAACCCTATATAAGCAAAAATACAAATAAATTTGAGAAGATATTTTATAAAACACTTTTATCCAAAATAATTGAATACAGCAAGTGGACAATAACAAGTATCTTTTTAATTCAAATCACAATTAAGCTCTACTTGATAAAATTATAATTTTATATTTTAATCAAGTAATTATTAAACTTACTAATATTTGTAATAAATATACTACTATATAATATAAATTATAATTGTAAATACAGCCATTTCTCTTGGATAAGAGAATTCTTTCTTAAGAGAATTTCTAATTATTAACAAATATTTTATGAAGGAAAAATTATATTGATAAGATAAATATCAAAAGGAATAAATATAATATATTTAAAATATATATATATAGATATTCTGTAAAAAAATAACAACTCTTATTATTGAATCAGTACTAATTTTGGGATTAATAATTGGTTATTTAAAATTTTCCTACACATTAAGTAGAACTTTAGATTCTAGTTTTATTATTCCGGGCAGATGATAAAATTGGCATAATGCTACTAATATTTTATTAGTAAAATTGATCATTCTTTCTTAGTGTATAAAATGAATGGCTTTAAGTTCTGAATTAATAGTCACTTTTTTCTATTAGTCTATCTTCTCTATTCGTTTGAGCTAACTAACTCGTTTACATTATACTCCTAAAATGAATAAATCTTTTTCTTTTTAATAATAATTAAAGTAAGATTTTAGAATTAGTAGAAATATTATGATTACCTAAGTCTTTTCCATAAAATAAAGCGCCTTAACTTATTCTATGGTTAAGTTCTAAATTATTTAGGGTTTAAAATTCTCAAAATGAAGTTAAAGTTAAAAGCAAGGATGAATATTTTAACAATAAACATTCCATAGAATAGCAATAAGGTAGAAAAAAATAATATTTTGCAAATTTAATTCTATGTTGGAGAGTTAGTTGAAATACAAAGAGCCCAAACAGAAGCTATAAAGATTTATCCTAAGGAAAGCTTAAAATCAAATTAGTTCTAGTTGATTATTTAATATGGTTTGACTTATAAGACTATAATACCATATATAAGTATTATAAATAGGATGCAACTCTGTTTTAAGAAAATCTAGCTTTAATTAGATAGAATATTACCAATCAAGATAATTAAAACACGAACTATCATTCTGACAAATTCCCAATAATAATACTTTTTCTTGTATTCATAGAAATAAATACCATATTTCTATAAAACAAATGGAGAATCAAGATTGTTTCTAGCTCTATATAAGATGATAAACATAATTAAAGGAGCTATAATCATCCAAAAGATGAATAAAGGTAAAATTAAAACTATCAAGTAAAATACATGTTCTGTAGTATAGCACTCTTAATCTAACTATCCAGCAATATAACTTGTATCACCAATCTTTTGACAAGAAACTAAGTAAATAATATGAGAAAGAACTCCTGATTAGAAATATAAGATTCCAAAAGATAAAGAGCTATAAAAATATTTTTTTTTAAATTAATTAGAATGAGAGATCAATAAGTAGATTAAATATAAAATTAATCCAATTGCCATAATAAAAAAAGGTAGTAGACTAATCCAAGCAACTCTTGTGTACTAGATAGGTGTATCACTTAACGATTTGATCAAACAATCTAAAGAATTACTTAATCCTTAAGTAGGATTACCAATTATGTCTTGAAAATATCTGAATGACTATGAAAAGTAGTTAATTTCTTTAATTTCAAATACAGATACAATCTAGATGAAATTCATAAAGAATTTAATATAAGTAGAAGACTCAAAATTTTATCCTGATTTTCCTAATATTACCCAATCTAGTCTTCTTAGAAATTGACAAATTATTAGTTTATTTGCTTTATCATTTGCACTTTTAATTGAATAAGTTAAATGACACAATATAATAATCACAATTGCTAATTATCTTAAAATCATTATAAAAATATTAGTGCAAGGAGAACATTAAAATCCTATTGTTCTTCCATAAATTTCACCCCATTCTATTCCTTCATAGTCACATGTTTCACACAAAGGACCTATTGCAATGGAATTTAGATTTAATAAACTAAAAATAAAATTCAAATTTAAATAAATTTAATTGTTTACCTATATATCCTTTTGCGCAATATTTATGCTTTATATCTCCATTACAGCTAGAAGGAGAGTTGAAGCAATAAATGATATCATCAGTGAGAGTATTCTTTCTCCAATATCCCTATTTCAATTCAATTTCATTTTTTTAACAAGATAAAGCTCCTTCCTAATTACACTATTTACAAACTTAATTCTAATCTTTTATAGGCTAAATTAGAGAATAGCGATTGTCTCTGCATTCAAAGCATTCGCTAATAGTATTAGAAATCTTAGTATAAATTTCCCCAATTAAGCACTCTCTAAATTAAATTTTTACATTAAAATTACTACCAAATGATTCAAATCCTAAATTATCATAATTTGCAATGAATGGGAAAGAAAGAACTAATGAATTTGTGGAAGAACCTGGAATCCCTGATAATTTCATTCCTTTCAAATTAAATACATTAAATTAAGGATTGTAATGTATTATTGTAGTTCCTTTTACTTCTAGTTATTATTAATTAGAACTTTTTGCTTCAATAATAAGCGAATCAATTAGATTTTATATCTTTGAAGGTATAAGGTAATTTTAAGATATTATATAGTTTAAGTTTACAATATCATAATCTTAATCAATAAGGTATATGTTTTCTTCATTTAGCTCTTACCCACTTTACACATTTTAAAGCTAAAGCTTTTCTACCTTGTTTCTACTATCGATAACTGCAATAAAGTTATTAGAGCCAATATTCTTTCCAAAGAAAAATCCTTGATTTTATAAAAATTAATTTCCTGCTTTCTTTAATATTTTAAGATTTCTCTTTTTATTAACAAAGATAGGTTATAATCCTTCGTATCTAATAGCTCCTCCAATGAGAGCTTAATTCTATTTGAATATAATTTTAAATAAATTGAAGTTTGAATTCTTTGAATAAATGGCTCCTCCTTCAAATTATGCTGTGTTTGAACTAAACATACTATCAGTAATGATATTTTTTGTTGATTAATCAGTAGGTATGACTGAGTTGATAATTGAAAGTACACCTCCATTGTTTAAGGAAGTATTATTAGAAGCAACAATATTTGAGATTTAAAATTGATTTGTATCTTACAATACTATCAAAGAATTTGCTGTATTGTTTATCATCTGATTATCCTATAAGAGCAATTCAGATACAAACAGAAAGGAGGATAATTCAGCCAATAAATAATTTTTAATAAACTAACTTTATGAAATAAATATTTTATTAGTATATTTAAATGAGAAGATTGGATTATTATTTAGCCTATTATCTATGACATTTACATTGTTAAATTAAATCTCAGAATTTTATGAAATTATTATTTATGAAATGTTATTTTATACTTCCAAAAATCTGGTGTCTGAATCTAATAAACCTATTTACTAATTTTATTAGAATTCTAAATCCTGAATTATTAACCTAGTAACTCCTTTTATTTTCAAAGTAAAAAGCTATATCATATTTAAGTTTTATTAGTTATTAAATATTTTAATTCCATTGATTTAGATGAAGTCAATTTTTTAGGCTGTTATTAATTATGAGTCTTTATTATAAGTGAAAGAATTTTACTGAATTTATACCTTTGATATTATGATTTATTATCCATTTTAAAATTGTAAGAGCTGGGCAACATTGAATTTATTACTGCTTACTTCTAATTCTTGCACTTCTACTTTGGTAAATTATGTAATTTCAAAAATAGTTAAATCCTTTTCAAAAAGTTAGCTATTAACTATACAGTTCTAGATCAAAACAGTTTCAACATTTTTAATTTAAATATGAGAAGTAAATTACTAATCTAATTGGTTATTGCAATACCCAAATTTGAAATTAGAGTTATGAAAGGAGATTACTTTAAATTATGAGAATTTACTTTAATTACAAAGATAAATTGTGGATTATTCAAAGTATATAGATTTGAAAACCCCATTACTATTATGAAGATCTAATTAGTCAAGGACAACTTCTGATCCAGTGATTGATAATGATAGGTCAGTTGTAATATTTAAATCTATGAATGATATTACTTAGTAATATAGATCAAATGAATTCATTTCTAACTATAGTTTTATTGATTAAGGAATTGCAATGCTTTAAGTTAATAAGAAATTTAAATTAGATAGTTATTATTTGACTAAAAAATAATTTGGATTATTGATTTCGATAACACAGGAAGTGGAATTCATAGGGATATTTAAATCTACAATTTCATTAAGCTTTAAGTTATATCCTATTAATTTAAATATTTAGTTATTACGAGTTTATATTAAATATGAGTCTATTAATTTTATCTACTCTTAGTCTGATTTAAATATTTATTTTATATAAGATGTGCCAGATTATTAAAACGAATCAAAGTCAATTGTAACTAAAACTAAATTAAATTTCTGTGTTATTAATGCAACGTTTTAACTAAGCATAACCATATCAAGTATGTTATTATTAACAAATTAATCATCTTTAACATAGAATATAGAGGTAGTTGTCGTTCTATTGAAGAAAGAAAATGAAAATTCACAATAGGTTAAAATATACCCATAATTATTATAAATTATTATGTTAATTCTTTCTCTGCTAAAAGGTACTTGATATTTTTTAATTATTTAAGTGGATTGTTAGTCATATATAGCTTTTAAATGGTATTCATATATTGTACTATGATCAACAAGTTGCAAAATTGTAGTTTATGTATTTGTATCAAGTATTGCTTATGATACTATTTAAGGTAGAACTGTAATTAACTTTTTATTTAAATTATAATTATATCTATTGTTAGCTGAGAGACTCCATAGAATTTCTAAAAAGCTTATAGATTTATCTTTAAGGAAAGCAACGAACCAAATTGATTATTTAACAGTGAAATTCAGATCCTGAATTATTTATAGTTCATAACTTTTTGATAGATTAGTTAACTGAATTAATTCTATTTGCTCTTATTTCAAAGAAAATAATAGCAAATATCCATTATTCTAAGTTATTAATAAGAAAGAAGGAGTTTTGAGAATATTAATAAGTATACCGTTAGAAATGAAACTTGATACTAAAGTTTAAAATTGCTTTCCAGTACTATCTAGATATATGTTAACATGAGAAAATTAATTTGGCTTTTTAATAAGGTACAAATCCATGCTCAAAGTAACTCCATCGTAAATAAAGTTTAAAATTTCTAGAACATGTGAATCAATCGACAATGTTAAGATATGAATCTATTTTAATCTATCAAAAACAATGATGTATTAAGATGTTTCAGCAATACAATAATCATCTTTTATCTTATACAATTTCCTTACATTTTAAGGTAAAAAGATGGTTGGCGAAAGTAGCTAATTCTAAGTATTGTACTAATAAACAGAGTTGAATTTCGAATAAAAGTAATAAACTTTAAAAGGGAAATCATAGGCAAAAGAATTAAAGATAAATACATTTCTTTCTTCATTTAAATTATCTTGAATGTAAGTAAGCTAAGATAAATTAATTTTAAGAAACTAGCTTGAAGTTTGGCTTGGTTAGCAGCAGGTTAATAAGATATAAGCAATATTAAGATAATTAATGTATATAATTTAATCAATTGACCTTTAAAATGAATAACTAGAAACTTACTCTCCAGTTGATCTTTTAAATATCATAAAAGATGGTTTTAAACAAACTACAAAAATAATATCCAAGTTTCTTATTATAGAAACAGAAATAGGAGAAGTGCAAGTTGATATTTTAAAGCCTTATTAAAATGTCTGAGAGTTGATGACTAACTATCCCATTAATAAAGTATTTTGATTCTAACTAAGGGCATAGAAATCTTAGGAATCTTAAATATATCCTATCTAGCTAACCTCTTAAATATTAAGTTAACAAATAAAGGATATCTCTCTATTAGAATAAGAAACTACTATCAATTGAGATCTAATTTTTATTTAAAATAATTTACAAAGTTTTCATAGGCAGTTAATTTTAATTAAAAATTTTAAAAATTGTATTACTTTTAATCAAATAGGGAAAGATAATTAGAGTCAATTCTTTGCTAAAAGAGTATTGGATTTTAAAGGTCAATTTTTTTCATGACTGATTAGGTTTATAAGTTGAAGAATGTGATTCCTTTGATGTAGCTATAGTTAATACTATAATCATAGATTAATAAATTTTCTTTTAATCTTACATCTATTATCTATAGTAAATTTTATTTGGGTAGCTAAACTATTGTCGAAAAATCCTCTTCTAAAATAAGATAAATTGCATAGACATCTATTAAACTACTTATTTAATTACTATTAGTAAATATGAATATTCCATCATACTAATTTATATAAAACTTTGAGATAGCAAAATTGAAATTATCTGTAATTGAAAATCTCAAATTATAATATTCCTTGGTATTAGAAATTAAAGGGTTATTTATCTAGAAAGAACACGCTTTGCTTTGCGATAAAATGGTTAGATAATTTTTATATTTATTTTAAGCGATGAACGAAAATGTTTTGGCATCTCCACAAAAAGATAATAAGCTCACTCTTTATTTTAATTAAAGACTATTAGTTTCAATGAATTCAAGAGAGTTTGTTGAATTATTTATTGATACTATCACCTATATCTTCTCAAATAAATAGACATTTTATTTTCTTATAAAAGTCATATCCTATGTTTAAATAGCATCATCTTTAAAATATCTAATCTACATTAAATTACTGTTAGAGTCTATCGATGTAACTTTAGCTTTTAAAATTAGAAATATTAAGATTTTTAGTTTTGTTAAATTAAATTTAATAGAACTTACATAGAAATAATAAATTTTGAGAAGGATGAAAAGCAAAGGTAGAAATATGTTGTGAATTTCCAACAGCTTAAGATTAATTAAACTAATAATCTGATATTATCATACCTGTTTACTTAAAAGTGAAAATAATAACCTAATTCTGAGGAATTAATTAGATTCCTTATAGGGAAGATGTTTGTTTATATTTAACAATAGAATAGTCATTAAGATTGATTTAAACTACGTCATACTCTTCTATCAGATAAAGATAATTTGATATTTGCAAATACTATTGATTACTGCTACTTTACTTAAGGATACCATTATAGGTATAATTAAGTAGTATAACTCCAGCATAATTAATTAGATAGCAGCTAGTTGTTGATTGCAATATTTCATAGGTTGATTGGGTATAGAAGTAAATTTAAAATTATTTTATATATTAAAATATAGTCCTTCCTTATTGATCAATATTCATTTAGGTGCGTAAAGAATAAATAAATGTAGTTGGGATAGGTGTTGTCTTTAGAGAAAACACTTAGATAGCATTATTTTAAGCTATATGAATGTTCATTAATTAATCATCATAATCTGGATTTACATATGTTGTAAATGTTTTTGTAAAGAGTGAATTAACTTTAGAATTTACATAATCTATTTAAAAAAATCCAATGTATTTATTGTCTAATTAAATGAAAGTATCAGACTATTCTTAATACAATATTGATGTTTAGAGATTAGAAAACCTTTTGATTTAAATTATTTAGTCTTTGTATAAGATAAGAAATAGAAGTTTATATTTACACGATTGGCATGGTTAAACGATTTATTGAGTTTTTCTTTAGATCATACACAAGTATGTAAACCTTAGCTTTTAATATTTTTATATATTAAAAAAATATTTTAATAAATCCTTTTGAGGTAATTAAGTAATTAACTTACTTAGAAGCTGCGCTTAGATAAATATATAAATTTTCTAAATAATTCTATTTTCGAATATCCAAAAATTATCAAAAGAAACTTAAGTAGTACTAATAAAACAAGGCGCAATAAAAATTTGTTCAAAAGTATAGTATTTTAGTACTTAAATATAATTTAAATCTAAGATGACTATGTATCCTAACTCTTTATTAAAAACACTCTTTTTAACAATGCTATTAAAGTTTTTATAAACTCTTTATTAGTAGTTCTAATTCCTTTTATAGTAGCTATATTAATCTATAATTTAAGAATTCATTATAAATACTTATTAATCATCTTCGTCTATATATAGCTATTATTCATTTTCTTGATTAAAAGGTTATTTTAAACATCTAAGCTATTAAACTGTTCTTTATTCACTAAATGAGTATATTGTAATTCCTTGTTAGTAGTTTTCTAATGTATAAATCAACTTATCATAAGAGATCTCAAAATAAATAATTTTGAAATATGTCTATGTATCAATCAAATTTATTTAAGTAGAACTACAATTAAAACTTCCAAAAATCCCTATAGAAGTAGAAAATATAAAATCGCATTAATCACCTTTTTATTTAATAGACAAGGGTAGGTTGGCCACAGAGTTGGTATAGGGAGAGTATATTTATAAAGGTATAGTATTAAGAATGTTAATGTCACCATTAGATAAACCACTGCATACTAAAATACTTTTCGCATTAAAAATAATAAAAGTATTAATATTATCAAAGTAATAAATTTATTTGAATGGTATGGTAATTTTGATAATTTTTTGATTCTATTTTAAATTAATTAAGGTTTTTTATTGTTAGTAATCTAAAATTTGAATAATCTATTAATCTTAAATAGCTATAAGAATGCTCTTTTCTACTAAAGCTAAACCAATTAGAAGGCTTTAAGAAGAAGGTATAATTAATTATTGAATTATAGTATAATTATTTAAATCTATGACTAATATTTGCCCATCTGCGAAGGAAATAAAAGCTCGATTATCTTTACTTTCTGTGATTGATAAGAAATTTTAATCGAATGTCATACTAGAATAAAGAGATTAAACAGAAATAGTTAAAGCAGCATTTCCTTGAGCTAAATCATAGAACGACTGTTTATAAAATAAAAAATTAAAAAATTACTATTATCCACCAAAATAACTCATACTATTTTTCCTCCTTAATCTATTAACGTAATGCACGAATAAAGCTAAGTAATACTTAATTTCACAAATATCTTCTCAATTACAGGATTATATTTCTAAATCTATACAATTTTACCATCTAAAGTATTATATTGAATCATCTAACCAGTAGTATCAAATGTATAAATATAGCTTCCAAAGATTTTAGCTGCAATAACCTTTTCTCCATTGCCAGTATACATCCCAATTATTTAATTCTGCTAATAATCCCATCTTAGTAGTGTAGAATCATCTGAGTAAGATATTAAATGAGAGCTATCTTAAAGTATTACCCCATTAATTTAAGCTTAATGGCATGATGAACCTACTCTAATTAAGCTTGGACAAGATTGTTCTTAAGATGATGCAACAATTGCCATCAAATAAAGAAAAAGAAAATTGAATAGCATGATTAATCTTTTTTAAAGTTTTTGTTTTTTTCTTCTACTTAACATTAAATTTTCTTATTGTAAATTAAATAAACAGATAAGCTATGACCAAATCTTAGTACAGAAAAGACTATTAAATAATAATTCAAAATTAATAATATAATAAAACTTCTTCTTTAATTACTTCTAAGCAGGAAGGGTGCTTTTATTTTTTTAAAAAAATTATCAAGTTAACATCAATGATGGGGAAATTTTTTTAATATTTGTTTAAATCATATTTGTAAATTAATAGATAATGGTTATTAATTTTTGGATTGCTAAATTAAAGGTTTGATTTTAATAATTTAATATTTTAAAGAGAGTTTTGTTTATATATTATAAAAAATACACCAAATCATTATATCTGGAATTCTAAGAGATTGACTATTTTATCAACTTCTTCTTCTAATACATCAACTAATTCATAACTGACTACTTTTTGTATTTTATCTAAAACATCCTCTAAAAATTCTTTTAATACCTTTTAATATTGTCTAAGCTCAGATACTCTGCATAGAAATTGAAATTTTCCAATATTTAATAAAATTTCTTTACAATATTAGATTTTTTATAAGATATTTTTTTTGATAAATTCCTTGTATTTTGTATGCTATTGCTCTTAGGGTTAATTTAAAGTAGATTATATTTTATTTAATAAACAATAATTATTAGAAAAATAAGTTTTCATTCTTTATTTATTTTATTCGATTTCTTCATTCTTTATTCTCATAAATTCATTAAATCTATCTAATTATTGATAATAGTAGATTTGAATCCTTTATTTTAAAAAACTAATCAAGGTAAGACTGCAAACTATTTTAAGTTTCATAAAATAATTAATGCAATTTATTTACATCATATGAAATAAATCAATTATACTCTTTTGCTTTCAAAATGTAAATGAATATAAAGTATCATTGATTTATAAAAAAACTTTAAAAATTATATAAATTAAAATTTTTCATTAATAGAAAATCAACCGTCCATTTACAATCAAGATTTCAATTTTAATTCTTGGCTATTCTCTGTTTGTTGAAATATTTTTTCTTTATGGAATAAAATAAAAAAGAATTAGATATTTATCAATTATTAAAATCTCTTATATTTAATAATACTATACTAAAATATAATAAAATTTAAATATCATTTAACATCTTTAAATAATAAATTTGCTAATACTTGTTTTTAGTAATAATCTTTATTAAAATTACAATAACTTCTATCTATATAAAATGAATAATTTTTAGATTCTATTATTTATTATTTTGATGAACGTTGAATTAAATATCCAATTAATACACTATTTTAGAAATTAGGGTTTTATTAAATTGGTTTAATCCTATTATTTTCTATACCTAAAACATCTAACACCTCAAAGCTACATACTTATTAGAAATTTGTGAATATTTCATCTACTGCTGTTTAAATGGTCTTCAAATTGTTTAGATTCAGATAACTAGAATAGAAATTAAAATTATTAGTTGCTGTTTAAAATTCTTTATCAATATAAGGTTGATAAGATTTAATTGTTTCTATTATTTCATTTAATTTCTAATTTAATTTTTCATAATCAGAAGTATTTTAAATAAGGGTTTTAATTTCCTTATATTAACTCATTTTTTAAGCATAGGATATAATTTTTTATCTACTTTATTCAACTTCTTCATATCTTTTTTTAACTTCCTATGAAAATAAATCGATCTTATCGTTTATTTAAGATCTAAAAGTTTTTAAGAATTCATTAAATTCTGATAAAAAGTCACCTTAATTAGGATCTATTAAAGGAATTAATTAATTTTCATTAAATTTAATAAACCAACTATCTAATTTATAAGGGTTTTTTTCTATTTCCATATCTTCGAGAGGAATTATAGGATGGGTTTAACCTTTGATAGTAAAATTATTGCAAACTTCTTATGAAACACAAGTAATACATTTTAAGATTCGATCGTTTATAGATTAACTAGTACTAGTATTTAAATACACTATTGGCTTTTTATGAGCAGGACATAATATTCTCTCTTATATTTTAGGCTATTGTTAAGAGACTTATTACATTTTTATAATTAATTATTAAATTAATTTATCTATTTACTTTTTTTAGTTAAAATTTTTTGATATTTTTTCTTTTTTCTGATTTATTAATTCAATATAGCTCTATTTTGGAATTGGAGATTTTCTAATAAATGAATTTTATCTTCAAAATTTAGATATTTATTCATTAGATAAAACAAAAATACAAACAAATTTGAGAAGATATTTTATAAAACACTTTTATCTCAAAAAAATTGAATACACATAAATCAAAAGTAGATTTATCTAAAAGCAGGTGAACAATAACTAGCATCTTTTTTAACTCAGATCACAATTAAGCTCTTCTTTATAAAATATAATTTATATTTTAATGAAGTAATTATTAAACTTTCTTATTTTTAACAAATATACTTCATATAAAATAAATTTTAGTTGCAAATACTGCTTACTATATTTAAGTCTAAGGGTTTCTACTTTAATTTTTAGGAGTTAGTTAAATTTTGAAAAAATTTTCAAAGAAATAAAATTTAAATACAAATATAAAAACAATTAAGGATAAATTATATTAATTATTAATATCCCGAATATTTCATATATATTAAACTCTAATATTAGATAAAATATCAGTAAACATTTTTATACATTTAAATTGCTTTAATTTATTCGTAATATTTATTAAGATCATATTATATACAATAGCATTTTTAATTAGGGGGACGATCTTTCTAATAACACTATGTTTTTTCAGTTTATATTTATTCTTTTGATGAGCACTAAAATTAATATCCTATTAAAACATTCTTTTAGAAATTAGGGTTTTATTAAATAGGTTTAATCCTATTATTTTCAAACTCAATCACATCTAATACCTAATAACTATATACTTTTTAAAAATTTGCTAATGCTTCATCTACTACTGTTTAAATTGTCTTCACATGATTTAGATTCAAATAACTAGAATAGAGATTGAAACTATCAGCTACTGTTTTAAAGTTTTTCTCTATTAATGGTTTTTAAGTTTTAACAGTTTTTATTATTTCATTTAATTGTTACATCAATGTTTCATAATCAGAAGAATTTTAAAAAATTGTTTAAATTTCACTGTAATAACTCATTTTTTAAGCATAAGATATAATCCTTTATCTATTTTATTCAATTTCTTCATATCTTTTTTTCACTTCCTAAGAAAACTAATCGATTTTGCTATTAATTCCAGTTCTAAAGGTTTTTAAAAATGAATCAAATTCAGATAAAAAATCATCTTAATTAGAACTAAGTAGAGGAGCTAACTAACTTTCATTAAAGTTAATAAACCAATTATCTAATTTATAAGGGTCTTTTTAGATTTCCATATCTTCTATAGGAATAAAAGCATTCATTATTTATTTTGAAGTTAAATTATTAGTCATTTCTTTTGAAATACAAGATGCACATTTTAATACTCTATCATTGGTAGATTAGTTTAATCCTGTGCTTAAAAATAATATTGGTTTATTATGAGTAGGACATAATCTTTTCTCTTAAATTTTAGCTTCTATATTTAATACTTATTCCATTTTTGTAATGAACTAATCTTATAATTTATGGATTGTACTTTTTTTTTTGTTAATGATTATTCTTTTTAATAAATTATTCATTTTTAATTACCCATTTTTTAATTAAGAAATTCTTAAAGGTATTTAGTAAGTATCAATAAAACACTTTTATCTCAATATTTAATTTCTAATCAATAGGTAAAATCTAATTACAAAGAATCAGAAAAATAAATTTGAAAAGATATTTTCTAAAACACTTTTATCTCAAAATTATAGTCTAGCAGATATTTTAATAAAATAATAAAATAACCATTCAAAATAAATTGATTAAATGTATTAAGATATTCTATTTAAAAATACATTAAAGTAATAGTATCTATATAATTAATAATAAAAATTACAATAATAAAATAAAAAGTACTCTATCCAATCTTATTATTTTAAAGTAAAAAAATTAATTTTTTTATATTTTTAAAATAAATTTACTTTTCTTTAAAATAAGTTGTAAATATTAATATTTATGCCCAAGTATAAAAAAATTAAAGGTTAAATGTGATATTTTTTTTGTTGAGTAATTAGATAACAAATAATAAAAATAATATAAATTTCTTCTAATCATAAAAAAGGGAAAATGAAATTTATTAATTTTACCAAAAATGTAATACTAGTTAATATAAAATAACTAATTACACTACTTAAATATCAAATTTATTATTTTATGAGTAATCTATAGGGTATTATGTCATCAGAGTTTTGCTAAACGAAATAATTGGATTATTCTGATGGACTTTTAACAGTTTTTGGGTTAACACGACATTAGAAAATTAAACTATATATCTACCCATCTATATTTATTTATTACCCATATGTATAGCAATATCCAATTTAGTCTGAAAAATAAACACCCTTTCCAATTTACCCTCTACCTAGCCTACAACTAGAGCGAGAATATTGCTACCCTAAACCTGGCTATAGATTATTAATTAGAATATTTAAAATACATTATGGTTTAGTTTTGTGATACAGAGCTATCCAATTACTAGAGTCTGTATCTGATTTAATAAACTTTTGTTTTGACAGATCAATTTTTAATCCAAAACCAATATATCCGTATGGTTTATGATACACTTAATTTTTATTATTTATTTATCCTCTGTAATAAATATTAGAGCTATTATCTTCCCAAACTTTATCGTACTATGTATCAAAATATTATTCAGGAATGTTAAGCTATTTTTAAATTTTTTTTCTTATAATTAAATTTAGAGAGAGAATCTGATCTTAATAGTTATTCAAATTCTTCTAAAGTTCTGAATAACAAGTACTTCTATAAAATATAATAATAGTATCTTATTTATACATGCTTATAGGTAGTTTTAATGAATAAATTACTCTCTATATTTTTAGTTACTATCTAAATCATTCTTAATTGGAGTTTCTTATTATTTAGAAAGAGTTTCTTTTCTCTAAACTAATTTTGGTTTTATTGTATTATTTTTTGAGGAGCAACAACCCATTTACTTTAAATATTTTTGCTATATCAATTATTATTCTTATTATTATCATATCAATAAATAATTAGATTAAGGATATAAAGATATAATTAAGATTTTAAAATAAACAAATTAGAAAATTTAGAATAAATCTACTTTAAATTATCCTAGAATTTAAATAATTAGTATATTTGCATACAATCTCCACAACGTAGATGGTTAATTAATAGATGAATATCTTAATTCTAACAAAATTAAGAGCCTTTTAATCATTCATTTCTTTGAGTAACCAAGTTATTTTTTTACTCCCAGTTATAAAGATCCACTCTCTCCCTAAAGAATTTAATAGAAAAAATACTAAGCTAAAGTAGAAAATTTAGATTATATAATTGAATGATTTCCATAAAAGATATAATAGCAATCAATAATAATAAAATTAAAGCCAAAAGATAAAAAATAATAATTAAATATAAAATGACTAACCAAATTATAATTCTAAATTTATTAATTTAATTAATTTATCAGCAAATTTTATTATTTATCTTTTTATTTAATATAACTAATTAATATTCTTCTATATTATCTTACATCATTAGTTTAGTAATAAATATACTATATTATTAGATTCTTTTCGTTAGATTTTTATTTATACTGCATCATTAAGATATTAAATATCTCAAATGCTAAAGAGGATCTCTAAATTTTTAATAAATTTGAGTTTATAAGTAGAATTGATTCCTATTGCAATTTTCCTATACCAAATCCCCATTTATATCTTTGAGCCTAACCAATTGATGAAATTATTCCTTTTAATAATATTGTATATAGATACTAGAGTATATTAATAGAATAAAACAATCTATGTTAAACTCTTAAATATTTTTATCATTATTAATATAAATCCCCATTTTGAATGAAAATTAATTAAATCTATCAGAGTAAATATGAAGGTAGCATAGCATATTTTACTTTATACCTTAATATTCTCACTATAAAATTGTTTATCAACCAACATCCTCCAGTATTATTTCTTATTATGGTAAAAATATTCTTTTAGTATATACTGTAAATCCTCATATATTTAGGCCATCCCTCTCCCACACTTTTTTCCCTCATTTGATTATCCAACTTTTTCAAAAAAAATTAAATGGCATTAATTAAAATTGTCTTAATAAATGAGGATTTACAATATATTAGATTTTTGAGGAATAAATTTTAATATTATGTTTTAATAAATAAATTAATTATTATTTATATTTTCATAAATCAAGATAAGAATATCTTCTTCTTTTACTCCTTTTTTGTTCTAAAATATCTTTTATTTTTGATAATCTAAACTTACTCTATGTAGAGTCATTTATTTATTTTAAATAATCTAATCTAGTAAAAAATTTTCAAATGAAAACTTTTAGTAAAGCTTAAATAAATATAATAGAATCAATATTAAGAGAATTTATCAAAAGAAAAAGTACATTTAAATTTCTAAACTTATTATGAATGATAGATAGATAATTTATTTCTTATGAAAAAAAAAAAATTTTATTTAAAAAGACAATTTTTATTTTTGATGAGTACATTTATTTTATAATATCTTTTTTATCCTTAAATATTTCATTCAGTTATTTCTATTAATTAATAATTACTATTTTCTACTTCTTCCTCCTCACCATCATAATCACTATCGTTATCATTATCATTATCATCGTCTTCGTTATCAATTTTATTTTCATTATCACTTTCACATTCACTTTTACATTCACCATCATTCTCATTTTCATTCTCATCACCACTTTCTTCATTATTATTCTTATAAAAAATTAAATCTTTTTTATTTAATATTTAATCTTAGGTTAAACACTCAATTTAATATCCAATAACAATTTTGTCATTGAAATTAACATTTTCTTGAACTCGTTTAATCTTATCATTCTCTAATTCAACCATGTCTAAGAGCTAACTACTAATTTAATTTTAGAATTTAGTAAATACATCATCTACTACTGTTTCAATGAACTTCAGACTATTTAGATTCAAATATTAAGTATAAAAATTGAGATTATCAATTAAAATTTGAAGATTATTATCAATATTGGGCTTTTAAGATTATAATATTTTTCTTTGATCATTTAATTGTTAAGCTAATGTTCCAAAATCAGAAGACTTTTAAATGATGGTTTTAATTTCAGAGAAATAACTAATTTTTTAAGCATAAGATAACATTTTTTACCTATTCTATTCAAGTTCTTAATATCTTTTAATAATCTCCTATTAAAATAAATCTATGTTATTATTAATTCTTGATCTGAAGGATTTTATAAATTAATTTAACTCTACTTTAAAATCTTCTTATTCAAAATCAAGTAAGGGAATCCATTATCCTTAATTAAATTCAATATACCAACTATCTAATTAAAAAGGATTATTAGAGTTATCGATATCATCTATAAGTATATGAGGTTTTGTGGTCTTTTTTAAAGTAAAATTTGTAGACAATTCTTTTGAAATGCAAGATTCACATTTTAGAATACTATCTTTTTTAGATAAATGAATTGCAGTATTTAAATAAGATACTGGCTTTTTATGAGTAGGGCATAATATTTTTCTATAACTCTTAGTATCAGCTTTAGATAATGAATCCATTTATAAATGTTACTTACTTTTAATTAACTTTGTTATTTATCACTTCCTTCTTTTATAAATTTTAGATATTTATTAATTATTTTTCTTAATAAATTATCTATATTGGTTGGACTAATTTCAATTAGATAAAATGCTTATGATTTATAAATTAAGAATTGGAAAATATTAAATAAATACTTTATTTTCACAAAGATTAGTGTTCTTAGCTTTCTTTATCAAAATAAAATAATTTGAGAATATATTTTCTAAAAAGACTTTTATCTCAAAAAGGGATTAATTTGGATGATATTTAAATCAATAAAGAATTTTCAAATTAATTAAATAAAATATACAATTCAAGCCTATGCTTGCAATATTTATCTTATTATAAAATTATAATAATAATTATATTATGGTAAATATATCTTCAAATTTATGCTAATTAATATATAAATTCATACTTTAAAATATCTTTACTTTTTTAATAATCAATTTTTTTTAGTCACAAGTAATCTATAGGGTATTATGTCTTAAGAATTTTACTGTATGAAATAATTGGGTTATTCTGTTGGACTTTTAACAGTTTTTGGGTTAACACGACATTAAAAAATTAAGCTATACATCTACCCATCTATATCTATTTATTACCCATATGATTCACAATAGCTAATTTAATTTGAAAAATAAATACCATTTCCAATTTATCCTCTACCAAACCTACAACTATTGGTAGAAAATGACTATCCTGCACCTGGCTTAAAATTGTTAATTAAAATATCTAAAACACATTATGGTTTAGTTTTGTGATACAGAACAATCCAATTAGAAGAGTCAGTATCTGACTTAATTTTTTTTTGCTTAGTAATATCAATTTTTAATCCAAATCCAATATATCCATAGGGTTTATTATATACTTAATTTTAATTATTTATTTATCCTCTGTAATAAATATTAGATTAATTGTTTTCCCAAACTTTATCATAATCAGAATGAAAGTATTTTTCAAGAATTTTAAGCTGTTATTAAATTTTTAGTCTTATTATTAAATTAGTAGAGAGAATCTGATCTAAATTATTATTCAAATTCTTCAAAAATTATGAAGAAAGAGTCCTAAAAATAAAATAATAATATATTCTAGTTAAAAATACATGCAAATAAATTTTTTTAATAATTTACTCTGCTTATTTGTAGTTACTTTCAAAATCATTCTTAATAGATGTTCCTTATTAATTTGAAAGAGCATCTGTCCTTTAAACAGTATATAATTTGTTTTTATTTTATTTTGTAGAACAACACCCCATTTAATAAATTTCTTTTTCTTTAATAAAATTATAAAAGTATCAATCAATAAATTAATTGCATATAAGATGAAGATTATAATTCTAATTTTTTCATACACTTTTAAAAATAGAATTATTGATATATATGCCTATTTCTAATAAAAAGCTTTTTTTTATCGAATAAATATATAGCACATTAATTCTTGTAAATATTCCAATAATATAATTATTATTAATAATAGGTAGTTATGTAAATTTAACTATGTGGAAACTAAATTAAATGCAACATAAAATAAATTAGATTATTTCTAAAAATTTAGCATAAGAAGAAGCTTATTTATTTCCTTTAATATTCTATTTCTAAACTTGCCAAGAATTTAATTTACATCAGAATAAACTAACTAATAATCTTAACTACCTCCCACTCAAACATCTCTTCTCCCAAATTAAATAGAACTAACTACTAATTAATAGTTACAAATTAAAAGGATCATTCAAATTGTATTAAATTATGATAATTCTATATATGCAACTCAAACAAAGGTAAAAGAAATCACTAAAGCTCTACCATATCGTTTAAGCTTAAAACAATAAAAAGGTATAAAAATGGTAAAAGCATAAACAAGTTATCTAAAGATTTAAAGATCGATTGATAAATTAATTATTTTATCTATTAAATTGTTTATTTATCTCCTTAATTAAAATTTTTTTCTACTTACTCTTTTCATCACATCAAAGATTTTACTGGAAATATAGTAGTGTAGGTAGTTCATTTATTAAATTAATAAAAAATATATTTTAATAAATAAATATTAGATTAAAATAAAAATTAAAAATTGTTTAACATTTTTGAAAATTAATCTAAAAAAATCAAAGTATTATTATTATTATATACTTTATATCTCCATTAATTAAGTCTGTACAAAATAAATTATTTTTAAATAACAGTCGCTGTTAAATGAAAAGAAATTTTAATAAAAATGAATTGAAATCCTAACAAAAAAAGAAACAATTATGGTAAATCAAGCACAGATCAAATTTTATTTTTAATTAATATATTAGGGGTATGCAATCAAGATTCATTACATACAAAATTCTCTCTTATTAGAATTCTATATGGTCTTACATCTTTTGGATCATTACAAATGTAATATTCTTTCTTTTATTCAGGACTTTTAATAGTTTTAGGGTTCACTCTACATTGGAATATTAATGAATAATATTTGCTGCCAATTTAAATCTCTTCTCCAAATTCTTCGCAAAATTCTATTTAATCTGAAAAATAAACTCCTTCCCCAATAGCTCCTCTTCCAAATCTGCATTAACTTTCATTATATAATTACCGAATTCCAGGAATAAAACCTCCTTAAATAATTTTTTAAACAGCATCTGGGTTAGTTTTATGGAAAAGCACTGGCCATGTTTAGTCACTTGTATCAGTATTGAACCATCCATCATTTGGATATAATTAGTTTTTAGTAACTTATAATCCAAGACCATAATATCCAAAAGGCAAATAATATCTTTACTCTATGCCATTAATATTTCCTCTAAAATACTCTTCATCATTCTACTCCCATTCCATATCCCATTCGGGGTCAAAGATGTCTTCAGAAATTTCAAGCTAAGAAATGATAGATTTTTTAGGTATTTTTTAAATTTTCTAATCCATCACTACTATATTTTCTATATTTTTATTACAGCAAAAATTGATAATTATAGATCCTTTCTAAATATCAAAAATAAGGATATCCTCTTCTTTGATCCCTTTAACTTATTTAGCAATTTACTATTTAAAAAATTGAGCAAATTTTTACTTTTATTCTTCAACTTTTTCATAATACCACTCTTCAGTTTCTTATAAATGTAAGGAGTAATATGTTTCTAAATTGAATCCAGTCTATGAAATGTGCTTTTAAATATCATTGTAAGCATCTTAATCATTTCGATTGGCCACCTAGTTATTATAGAATTCTCTTTTGCTAGCACACGATATCATTTATTCTTATTCATTTTCAATTGAATCTTCAGGGTGTTTAAAAATAACATTGATCCCTTTTTAACTAAATGCTTATTTTAAAGCCAGCATAGTAATTTCTCTACTAGTTTACCTAATGTCAAAGTTGTTTTCTGAAATTGAATTTTAGTATGCTTCCTCTATTTCATCACTTATCTCTTATTCTCTATTTCCTAATAATTTACTTTCCATTTCCTTTTTCTTAAAGTATTGATAATGACGATATTTGGTAAATTATTAGCTATAGATTAAGTTTTATGTATCAAATTTTTCAACGAAACTGTTAATTTAGGTAAATTCTTTAGGGTTAAAGTTATTCAGATAGACCATTTAAAGATACTAATAAGCTTTTGTGTAAATAGAATTAGACTTGTGTCCAAGCATACTCACTTTTAAGTCAGCAGTGATGTCTTAGATGTTATTTTATTATAAGTACTACTCTATTTATATTGGTAATTTAAAGTCTTATTCATATGAGTATTAATAGTCCTATCCATCTTTTTTAAAGACAATAGATAATTACCTTTTAAGTGACCTTCGAGATTTTTAAGATTCTATATCTTATTGGATTTAATTATCTTCCATATAACCCTTCATTTAATCAAAAAGATCTTCTAAATTTATTTCCTTTTCTAGTGCTTAGTTCATTCCGAAATCACAAGAACTGTTTTTCCCATTATTATTTTCTTGAGATTATTTTTGATTGTTCAACTTGTTCAGAGGATGTTCAAATTATTAACCAAATTTAGATACAAAGTTTATATTTTCTTATTATTTTTAAGGTTTATATAAACTTATTCGTTATTAATTTATTATTTTATTTTATAAGCCTTCTTAATCTATATTACATTAATATTTGGTCTTTTTATCATATGATTCTTCATTTTCTTCAATAGGATTTTCGCGAATTTATGGAAGAGGATTTTTACTTATTTTATTCTTTTATTATTTCTATGGAATACAACCCATTCTACTTTAGTTTTTTTTATTATTGTAATTTAGTAATTATTATAATTATTGTTGAAATGTAGTACTTTTCCAAGCAATTTAAATGATTTAGACCATACAACTATTCTAATATTTAAAATATAGAATTAATATTTAAAATTTCAAATTATTAAATTTCTATTAAATAGGAAGGCATAATTAATAATAGATAATAATCTTAATAATGATTTAATTAAGAATTTATAAGAATTTAAATTAGATATATATAAAAGAAGTCATAAATTCCTAACAAATATTTTTAAATATATTAAGTATTAAGTTGTAATTACTTATTTTCTTAGATTATTCAAAATTTCATTAAATTGTATATATCATAAAAACTTTAGATTTATGTGAAATTTCTGTAAAAATATAAAGGAATAATCACTGAAGATCTAATTAGACCCTTAGTTTGTTAACACCTAATGTCTAAACTTTTCACTAACTCTTCTCTCCTTAAGGCTGGCTACATACTCCTAGAGATGCCTGAATGAAATAGTTATTGAGGAAATAAATTTTGAATAAAAATGTATTATTTTCTCTATTTTGATATTAAATAGTTTTAATAATTTATCTTTATTTTCTTAATATCCATTTTAAAAATTTTTAAAGAGTGACTAATTTTTATAAGATAAGAAAAGGTCTTTTGTATCCTAAGCCTACCATGGGTAATGTATAGAAACCATAGATTAGCTTTGTACTGAATTAGAACTAAAGATGTAATTATATTCCTAAAACTTTTTAAGCAAAAACTATGAATAATTATAGAATCAAATTTAAATATTAAAATTAATAATATATTTTTTAATAGTTATTTCATTTAATGTTTTTAAGATATTCAATTTGATGATAGCAATAATGCTTAATTCAATAAATATTTTGAAATTATTTAAACAAATATTTATTTGTAAAGGATATTAGAGCTTGAATGGCTTTGAGAAGCCTCATTTACCTTTTGAGGAGGTAATCATGAACCTTTTTCAGCTAAAAGAATCAAGAAGAGCAAATAGGTCATACTGAAGGTTCTATTGAATTTTAGCTACCAGCTAAATTTCTAACTAAATTAATTGAGTTTTTGAAAAAAAATTATAATCCTGAGAGGTTACTAAATATCTCAATACTCTGAAAGGAAGTTAATTCTGAAATAAATAAACTAATCTAATCTAATAAATCATTCACCATTTAAAAGAGAGAAACTAATTCCTTATTTAAGCATTTTATTAGCTTAAATTTAGGTATGTTTAATTTTATAAAATTCTCTTTCTTTTTATTCAAAATTCATTGTTATAATTTTCCTACGCAAACTGCTATTACTAACTTCTTCATGAATAAAACTGTGTATATAATATTAAAAATTCTATTTTATAAGGGAATGTTGAAGCAGGATGTCACAAAAGTTGTACCTATTGTGAATGAGAAATGATGAGTTCTTTCTTACAAGTAAAATAAATATTACAGAAGATCATATATAGCCATTTGGCATATAATATTTGATCCATTATGGCTTATCCAGAATGGCTTTTATTTTTGATTTATATATTGCTTACTAAAAAGCAGATTTAGTGATAAATTTCATTTTTAGTTAATTTGAATTCTGATAAATTCTGATGCTTTTATTTTTTTAATCTAACATAGATCAAAATTAATAATTTATCCTTATTAGAAATGCTTAATAAATTAGAAATGTCTAAAATAAGAAGAAATATGGTAAATATATTATAATTTTTTGATTGTAATTATCACTTTCCTTCATTCATTCATTAAGTAATTCATATTATCCTAATGTTAATTATTTTAATGACTAAGGATAATTAAAGTATTCATTATCCTTGATTAAATATTTGACTATTCTGATCATTTTAGTCCTAATAAGTCTTTTAATACTAAAATTAAGATATTTCAAACTATAAGAAAATTTAAAAATAAAATATTTTAAATTTATTAATTTTGTGAATTATGAGATAATTTAATATACCCTTAATTTTTCTTTACTATAAGGATTCTGATTATAAATTTATAAATTCAAATAGAATAAATTATTAAGCTTAGCTAAGCTTAATGATATTTCTTCAGTATCTGATTCTTCAATTTCAGTTTGTTAAAAAATTAATGTTATTTTTTTCAAGTTAATCAAATTTTATAACCCATCTGCAAAGGTTTTATCAAGATTGGAATGCTTATTTTGTTTATTGTAGAAGATAATATTTATTTCTTATAAATTGTTAAGATAAATAGAATTTCTCTCAAAGCTTTAAGCTTATTCAATTTACAGAAACTCTAAGATTAATATCAATTAGGTAATTTACTTAATTTATTAAAGAGGAATAAACAAGTTCAGACATTTAATTTGACATGACTAATCGAATCCTAAATTAATAGAATTAGTTTAATCATTATTTGGTAATAGAAACAATTCAGATGAAATAATAGATTCATATGAGGTTTTCTAACATTTTAAAGTAACTCTTTTAGATTTTTAGCTTCTAAATATTTCTAATAAAAATTACTCTAAAGATATGGAGCTTTAAGGAATATTATTAAATGATATTTAATAGTTCATTTACTATATGTTTTTCAGTTTATTTATTAATTCTACTTCTTCATTTAGAATACTACTTGTTACATTATTCTTTAGAGAAAACAGAATATTATAATCTTTTAGATATAATAAATTATTTTTCTTAGAATTTAATATAGAAATCGCTCCATCATCTCCAATATTGTCATATTAATCTAGATTTAAGTTTAACTTGTGTAAATATCTAAGATTATTCAAGCTTTTGCCAATAGATATAGCTCCAATATGATTATCATTTTCCTCACTATTAACTTTTAATTGAAGATTCTTTAATTATGATTAATAAGATAGCCCTTATCCAAGAGAAATAATAAAATCTTAATTAACCTAAAATAAAAATACCAATTTTAATTCTTCTAATAAACCTATACTTTCCAATGTTTCTTTAATATTTAAGGCTTCTAGTTCATTTTCTCTCAGTCCGATTAATCTAAGAGATAATTTCTATAGATTCTTTTAGCTCTTTATACCTTAAGCTAGCTTCTAGAAGTAATTGACATAACTAAATTTCTTGTTCTTGTAAATGTCAAGTGATAATATTTCTATCTTTTAGAGTTTTAGAATACCCATTCCTATTGCATAGATAATCTTTTTGTTCATATAGGATACTTGGTTAATGTTTGTTTTAATCTTTAATGATTATAATAATTAAAGACTACTTAACCCTATTCTTAATTAGACTATCTCTTACTTTGTGAGATAAACTTAATTTGAAAAAAGTAAAGTTAATTCTTATAGGAATCTCATTTGCTAAAAGCTTTCAATTAAAGAAAAGTAGCTATTAGGACTCAAATTTTTATGAAAATGAATTCTCAGATTAATCAAGTTATTATTTTATTATTACTCATCTTATTTTTATAAGAAATCTTCAGATAAATTAGAGAAATCTACCAAGGATTTTTAAACAGCTAAGTGATTTATCTAAATTTTATCTGGTAAAAGATTTAATTTATCTGCAAAATTATATTCCACAAGATTTTTCATTTTCTTAATGTGGTCATATATAGGAGTATTAGTCTACTTTAAAAACTCTATATTTTCATTATAGTACTATAATTTTGGAAGTGAACAAATTGTATTTTTAAATCTTTAAATGAGGCCTTAATTAAACCCTGAAAATTTATCTATAATTAGCTATAATTCTCTTAAATTCTTTAATTAACTTAACATTTTTATTAGTTACGTGCACTCTTTTTTTGATAAAATAAATCTAAATTATAAACTTAAACTTCTAAGATTATTACAATACATTAAACTCTCTTAGAAATCTTATACTATTATATCCGTTAGCTTTGAATATAAATCAATCTTTAAAACTTTTAAATTTATCAAATTTTTAAAAAGGTATGAAAATATTTAATCGAAGTTGCTTAAATTGGAGTACAATTTAAGTTAAAAAGAAAGATGTTCAAGTGAAGATAGATAAGATAGACCTAGCAAATGGTATCTTAATTCGGTATATGAAACATAATGAAATTTAGATGTAAATTCAATATCAAGGATTTATAATGTTTTCATCGATTAGAAAAAATTAATTAATTCCTACTATTAATAAGTTCCTATTTCAAAACTAATTTTAAGTTCCTTTAAATTTTCATATTTTCCAAACTAAGGAGCATAATGATTAGGATAAGCGTATACTTTATCCTTAAAATGTTAGCAAAAAATACTCATAACATTTAAATGAGCTAATCCTTTAGTACTTTCTAATAATTTACGATATAAAATGAAAGATTTTAGTGAATTAATATTTACTTTCAGCTCTTATAATTAAATAAGAAACGTTAATCCTTTGCTTAAAGCAGCTATATCTCTATATTACATAAGTTAATAGTCTAAATCTAATACTAAACTATTTAAATTTGTTAATACTTATAAAGCCTCACCAATAATAACACTGTAGTCAGAAACACAATTTGATGAAACTGTAGCTAATTTAATTTTAAGAGTAGTTAATTTCTTTAAGTTCTTAATACCATCAAATAAAGCAGATAGACCTATATTAGTAACTTCATTATTGTCTTCTAAAATTAAATCTAAATCTTAAAGTAAATTTAATTTCATAAATGCACTTCCTAAAGCTTCTAAACCTTTTGTTCCTAATTAATTTCTACTTTATATTTCTAGATTCAAAGATTACAATTTAATCAAGTTAGATATTCCATTAGCAATATAGTAAAACCCTTCTTCTTAAATACTACTTCTCTCTGATATTACTAAATCTAAGCCTTTTAAATTATTCAAATTCTATAGTCTCTCACCTAAGTGTTAGGCCAATTTATTATCTTAAGATATTTTATCTAATTATAATGTAAGCTGTTATAAATTAACTTATTCAATCAAAATATCTGAAAAGGTATCTTAAATGTCCATTGAAGATAAGTTAATTCCTTTCAGTTTTAATTCCTTCAGCTATTTTAAGCTCTTTATACCTAGCACTAATTCCAAAATATCACTTTAAGAAAATATTTTATCATCTTAGAATGTTATTTATAAAGTTCTTAAACTCACTAACTCTTTAATAGATTAGAGAAGATAAATTAATCCATGAAAAACAAGGTATTTTTGTTGATTGACAAAAATGAAAATATTTAGATTTGATAAATTTCGCAGAGCTTCTCCAAAATATTTCATTCCATTCTCATCAACTCTTGTTAAATTACAATTAAAATAAAATTCATTTAGATTTATTAAGTTACTTAGAGATTTACTGAAGTTTGTAAACCCTTCGTTTCTTAGAAAATTACTTCTGTCTATAGAAAGACTTAATTTTATTAGAGATTTCTAATGATTGAGAAACTCAGAAAAGTTGTTCATACCATCGTTATCAATTGCATTTGACTTACCTATTTCTAATTATAATTCTTTTAGATTAGAGGGCTTGAGATGTTAAAAGAATGACATATCTGTAAATTAACATTTATCTTTGATTATTAGAGTTAATTTTATTAAATTTTTAAGCTTAGATAACTCACTTGCTATTTATTGATATGATATTTAGGTTAAAATACAAAATGGATTAATTTCGAGATAAATGTCGGTAAGTTAAGAGAGTAATTAGAGAATATTTGAAAACTCTTAAGCAGATTAATTAATATAAACTGATGGATATTAAAATAATATCTTAATGGATTTTAGTTATTTGATCATTATGCCATTTTTCTCAAAGGATTCTGAGGAGAATCCTTCATTAATTATTAGATCGTAAGAATTCATTTCTTATTTATTATAATTTAATATTAATCATATAAAATATGAGTATGTTTACATATTTTAATTAATAATATAGCTTGAATTACAACTTATAAATTCAATAAAGTGATTGCTCTTAAATTTTTTATATTTTTACATTTAATAAATTTAACCATCATTTATTTTTACTTAGGAAAATAGACATATTATATAAAAAAATAATAGAATACAATTCTTAATTATTTTACAAAAAATCAATTAGTTTTTAACAATTTTTTATTATTTAAATATATTTTCAGTATTATTCTACTTTATGAATAAAATTGGTTAATTAAGGAGGAGGAGCCGTAGAATTGTACCACTTTTCTTAATCATATTTATAATTTACCAACCTAAGCATTTTATTATAGATTATCTTTTTGAAATCTTAGCATTTATCATATCCATCGAATTTAATATTTAAAAATTTTAAATTAATAATTCGAGACAATTATTTTATTATCTCCTGGCAATTCGTAATTCTTGAAACATAATATAAGTTATAATATTTTATAGTTAAATTAATATAATAAAGCTATTTTAGTTTAGATAGATTTATTGAAAATTCTTCCAAATCTAATAATTATGAAATACCATTGAACCATACAGTAATTCTATTGAGACAGCTTAAATTCTTTATACCTTAGGAAAATATTTAAAAACAATTTTATTCTTAAAATTTATTTTATTTCTCAAAATAAATATTTATCTCTAAAATATTTGATAAGCTAAAGGAATTATTCAAAAAACTCTATGCCTAGCAAAAATTAAATTTATAGAATGATATAAATAATGTTGTAATTTATTTGAACTATTATAATGGAGTAAGTAAATTTAAGCATTTTTGTTAAGAAGATCGATTTAAACCAATATTGAAATTTAGATTTATAGAATCATTTGTCGTCATTCTTAATTAAGTTTCAAACATATCATTTGAGATTGGATTAAATTCAATAATTATATAATTTGACAGATTCAGCCCAATGAATAAATCTGTTAAAAATGTTTCTAATATCTAAGTATCTTTTAATTTACATATCTTGTAGTCGATTGATTTTTTACTTTTTAGATTATTAATTAAGGTAGATTCTCCATTTAAAATAAGATTCTTAAAATTATTATCTGAACTTAGTATTATAGAATACTCTTAGAGATATTATAATTCGTTTTTCTTCGTTTCTATTAAAAAGTCAGTTTTCTCTTTAGGTGTATTTTAATAACCTGCGAAATCTAAATATACATTTTACAAGTATTTTAAATTTTTTAATTCATAAATTATCAAATCTACTCCTTTTGTATTAGTATTACTATTATCTTTAATCTTCAAATACATATTTTTTAGGGAAATTTAATTTGTTAATCCTTCCCATAAAGAAATTAAAAGATTTTCATTAAATGAATTATTAATAGTTAGCTTTAATTCTTTTAATTAGCCTACACTTTTGAGTATATCTCCAATATTAAAAATTTCATTCTCTTCTCCATCCAATCCACATAACTTAAGAGATAGATTTAATAGATTCTTTTGATTTTTTATTCCTTTAGATAACTTTGAAATATAGCTTTTTTTACTATATAGTAAGTCCTTGTAAATATCCAAAGATAAAGTTTCAATATTTTGGATGTTTTACAAACTCATACCTAAAGCATAAATAATCTTTTAATTCATAGTAGAATCTTCAAACATATCAGCTATCACTGATAATTGTTATAATTAAGTCATTGCAGATAATCCTATTCTCAATTAAGAGACCTCTATTTTTGTCAGATATACTCCACTTTTAAATGTTAAAGTTAATTATTTTAGTTACTAATAATTTTAGAGATAGCTAAAAAATGGAACATAACATGATGGCTACATGAAGCGGTGGAATAGTATAGATAAAGAAGTCAAGTTATTATTCTTTAAGCATTACTGATTTTATTTAACAATATCCTCTATTGGAATAGTACAAAAGTCTATATCTTTATTTTATTTTACTAAATGGTTTATTTTAATTCTATTTAGTTCATAATCTATTTCCTTTCCATATTTATACTCAACAAGATTTGG
>JH651283.1:65391-76836 GCA_000260095.1 Tetrahymena borealis | reverse complement strand
TATTGGCTAATAATGCAATATGGATTAACCTCGAGATAAAAGTCACTCAATTAAGATAGTTATGGGATTATTGTTGAAAACTCTGATGCAGAGAAATCGAGGTATATTTATGGATATTAGAATAATATCTTGATTGATTGTTGTTAGTCTTCAAGAATAGCATTTTTTTGAAAGGATTTTGATGAGAATCCTTCATTAATTATTAGATCGTAGCAATTCATTAATAATTTGGCTAATTTTTTTACTATTTATTTTTAATTTATTTATTGTTAATTTTCAACTTAATATTGATTAAATAGTTCACAGACTTATTTAAATTTAGAATACTATTATTTAAAAGTAAAAAAATAAAAATGAAATGAAAGAATATTTAAAATCTAAAGTTAGATTAAAAATTAGAGTTAGAGTTCAATAATAGGTAGGATTTGTCAACTTTTATTTTAACTAATAAGACAATAACACAAATTTTAAATTTCTAATAAAATAATTAAAGGTAATAAAAAAATGGTTAGTTACTTTTTTAAATTTTTTTAAATTAATTTTGATAATATTTTTTACTGAATTATTAAGAAATAGTAAAAGATAGAACTCTAGAGATTAAGAAAATTAAGTTAATAGGTGGAATTTACTATTTTAATATTAAAATTTATCAAATATTCTATGTTTTATATCTACCAATTGTCATATCTTGAAATTTAAAAATTAATTATTTTAAATTAATTCTAAATGATAACTATATTAGTAAAAAGAATGAAAAATAATTATTTTTTTACCAATCTCTAGTATTCTGATCAAGTAAAAAATTATTTGGTTAGCGGATAGCTATTCGATAATATAGGGATATATATATCTATCAAAATATTAGATATATAGTATCAATATATTTGGGTATATTTAAATAATCATATCTTATCATAGAAATGTATGCTTATTGAATTGGTTATAAGAAGTGATAGAAAATATCAAAATTTTTTTTTCTCAGATTTTCCTATATTTTTTTTTGATTAAATTAAATTTTTTTATGATGATGTATGTTAGTAAGTATTTAAAAAAAAATTTATCTATTTTTTCCGAAGTTTTGAAAAAAAATTGTCTGAATTATCATTGTTTTTCTGAAGATTTTTAAAAATGATTGGAAAGAAAAGTCATTTTTCGGAAAAATCAGAAGATCCGAAGAGATCTTCCAACACTAGACATTTTTATTTGCTCATTAGTATTTAATTCCTTTGATTTTGGATTATATTTGATTATGCTTGATTTTTATTGCAAATAGGTTGATTGATATAGATTCATTTTTCCCATAATAAAATATTTTTTTTATTAATTTTAATTAAATTAAATTGATTTTTATAATATTATATTATAGATCTGTTTAATGTGGAATAGATTAATAGAAAAATTTTTAGAAAATGAATGAGATACTTAAGATAATATTTAGTTTCATTTTTAGTTCAGAAGATGAATCAACAATACTTGTTATCTTTTTATTTATCTATTTATTTTTCTATAATTTTATCCCATTTTCAAGGTAAACATGTATTGACTACATAAAAATGGTCTAATCAGTTATAAAACTTATTTCATAATTAATATTCAACTTTTTCGCTGAACAAAGTATATTAGAAACTAGTACATTATTGAAACATTGTAATGTGTGAGATACATTAATGAGCATCTAAAAATTATGTATAAAACTAACTATTTTAAATTAGCTGTTTATTCTTCGTTATTAAAGATAATTTTAAAACTTAATAAGAAAAACTACCAGTATATGCATTTTTTTCTTCTTAAGTTTTCAATATTTAGTTTAATAGCTTTTCTCCTTAATTAACTCTTCTAGCTTTAATGAATAGTTTCTATCATCTTTTATATTAAATCTGTGCATCCTTATGAGAAGGGATTATAACCACAACTTGTTTTTATTTTTAATATTACTTTATATTACACTCTAATATTTGTAAATTTACATCTATTATCATCTATTACATAGTATTTATTTAATGAATATTTATTTAATTTTTATGCATTTGAGTCAAACTTCTTTCTTTAACAGAAGGAACTATATTAATGATAATTTATATCATAAGAATAGAAAGAAAAATCTGAATATTAATTATAAAATATATTGTATATTACATCCTTGTCTAAAAACTCAAATTTTGCAGCAAAATTACCAGGTTAGCTAGTATCATTCTACCTCTCTCAAAATTCCCTATTAGATACTCACCTACAAATTTTTTTAATTTAAGAATACAAATTTTAAATGATCCTGAATTAAAATGAACAATAAAAATAATCAAATGAGGAATAATATACAGTATGTAAATAAATATTATATTAAATACAAATTTTTGTGAGGGGAGTTAGTGCTTTCTAATATAATATCATATAAATAATATGTGATAACAGATTAATAATTGTGCATCTTAGTTCAAAGTTCTATGTTTAAATAATTACAAAAATTCAAAAAATATACGAATTTAAATTTCTAATTAATATGTAAATGGGAAGAGCAATTTCTCCTTTTTCCAGAGGAATAATAATAGCTTGCAAGGTAACACATAGAGACATCAATCAATGCTTGTAAATATTTTAAAATATTAAAAATGAGCTCAAATAGGATAGGTAAATCTCAACTTAGATAATCAAAATATTCTATCAGAATTGGGATTCTAAAGAATTTTCATAATTTCCAAATTATGATAATGGTGGTAGAAAAAATAAGTTCTCAAAAGAAGATGAGAGAAAAATAACCTAATAGTTTGAAAAGAAACCTTCTCTTTATTTCACAGCATAAAGCATAAAATAATACAGAAACGAATCCTAAAAGTATCTCTCACATAAAATCTAGTAAGTCTTAAAATAAAATTAGTTAAATGCTGATAGAATCCCTACAATTTAAATGATAACCGAATAATAAAAAGCAGTGAGATTACAGTTTGCAAAAACGACTTAAAGGCGGAGCTAGAAATGGAAGTCCGTTATTTTTACTTACGAAATCATTTTATAAAAAGAATAAATTGGCAGAAAGTTTGGTATCATTATCGATCAGAAATCAAAAGTAGTGAATGCTTTTCGAAGGAAAAGTATCCTCAACAAAGATTGCATCTATGGAGTGCTATTTCGTTTGAGAAAGCATTCTATTTAGAGCGAATTAAAGGAAATTTGGATTCTAAATCTTATTGCTTAATTATAGATAGTAGTGACAAGATGCCAAATCCTGTTATAGATATCTTGTTTGTACTAGACTTTCATCCATGTTATCAATAAAAAATCTAAATTTACATTAAATCATTTAAAATAAAAGAAAATAGATACTATAGAATGGATTCGAAAAGGGGCGGATATAAACTCTATCTAAAAAGTATGGGTATATCTGAAAGACGAATTAAACCAATTAGATAGCAATTTAAAGGATGAAGAACTATTTAAAATAATAAAAAATATCTTCCTTTCAAGTAAGAAAATTTAATTTGCCTTAAAAAGATTATATCTGTCTCTTCCTTAAAAGATCTCTTTATTGCTTAAATCAAAAGGAGACTAAATAAATATTTGACTACTTCTAATAAAATTTAAATTAAATTAGAAGAGTTGTTTATTTATCAATAATTGTTTTTTGTTTATATATTTCATAAAACGTACTATCTTATTATATACAATAGTTATTGAAACTGATACCCCAATTTATCATCATTTTTAAAATAGAACATTTATTTACATATATTATTAGTATCTCAGTTTCCTCTTATTTGTGAATCGCAGTTCGACTTCAAATAGAATTTCTACTGTGAAGTTTAGTAGCTACGGGATATTTATCATTCATCTCTACAATTTGTATTACTGTGGAGTATCTGACTGAAGTAGTAAAAGATAGAACCTTAGAATAAAATAAGAGGTTCAAGAGAAAGTCGTAAATATTGACAAGCTTAGCAAAGTGAGGGTTCACTTTTTTTAGAAAATTCTATAAAATTGTATGAAATTCAAAGTCATAATTTATTAGAACTATTTATTTTGTATTAAAAATAATATTAATTACAGATCTGGCATACATAACCTATAATCAGCTGAATTTTAATATTATAATTGTTATATACCTTACAAATTCCTAAGAAAATAGATGAAGAAGGAATATTTAATAAAATTAAGAAAGATAAAATTTATTATAAATAATCATAGTAAAAAGTGTAAGTAATGAATGAAAAGAAAAGAGATCAAAAATGTGAAACAAGAAGATAAATATTACCCTTAAGAAATATTAAAAATACATGAATCATACTTAGAAATTAAATAATAATAACAAACATTTTAAAATTTATACAAAAATAAAAACAAGAAATGAATTAAATATCATTTCATTTACTTTCATAACAATTATCTTTATATTTATTTCGATATGATAAAATTTAAAAACTATTATTATGATTGTATTATTTTTAATTGATATAATCAATCAATGAAAAATTCCATTTTTTCAATTTTCTTAAATCAATAATTCTAATTTTTTATTCTTTTATTCGCCAATTATGAATTAGGAGGAAGGACTTAAGACTATCTAGATTAAATACTTAACTATCCTTGTCATTTTCATTTGAATGCTCGTTTTGATTTTTTATAAGTAAAGTTTAATTAAATAGTTATTTGTTTTAAAAACAAAATATTTTAAATTAAATAAGTTTGTAAAGTGTTTAAAAATTTTATAGATCCTTTTTTATTATGCTTAAAATATTTTCGAATAATAAATTTATATATTCAAGTAGGATAAAAATTTAAGTTTGGCTAAATTTATTGATATTTCTTTAGTATCCTATCCTTAAATTCCAGTTTCATCAAAAATTAAAGTTACTCTTTTCAAGTTAATTAAATGTTATAACCCATCTGCAAAGGATTTATAAAGGTTTATTTCACCATTCTATTTATTATCAAACCAAATATTTATTTCTTACAAATTATTTAGGTATATTGAATTTCTCTCAAAGCTTTAAGCTTATTTAATCTAGAAAGACTCTATTAAGAATATCAACTAAGTAATTTACTTTATTTATTAAAGAGGAATAAGCAAATCCATGCAATTAATTTCGCTGTGTTTGTCAAATCCTAAATTAAAGGAAAAATTAGTATTATCCCTTGTAGTTATAAATAATTCTGTAGTAGAAGTAGATTCATTTGAGGGTATACATTCTATTATCATATTATTTGATAGTTTTAAATTATTAAATATCTCTTATAATAATTATTCAATAAAAACACAATTCTAAGGCATTTCATCATATGTAATGCTATAATTAATAAGTTTTTTATTTTTTAGATTATTAATTAATTTCGCTTCATCATTTAAAATTCTACTTGTTATATTCCTCTACGATAATTTTATATTATAATCTTCAAGATGCAATAAATTATTTTTCTTAGATTGAAGAATAGAAATAGCTCCTTCTTCTCCAATGTTAGTATAACTTCTTAAATCTAATTCTAGCTTCTGTAGATATTTTAGATTCTCAAAGCCTTTGCCAATAGCAATAGCCCCTATATGATTATCAGCATCTCTACTTTAAATGTCTAAATAGAGATTCTTTAATTATGATTAATGTGATAATCCTTAAGATAAAGAAAAAGCAGAATCTTAACTAAACTCATGTTAAATTATCAATTTTAATTTTTCCAGCTAGCTTATGCTTTATAAAATATCACTAATCTTAAATGCTTCTATTTCTCTTGCTTTCAGCCCAATTAATTTAAGAGATAGTTTCTATAAATTCTTTTAGTTTTTTATTCCTTACGAAAGTTTTTATAAATAACTTACATTACTAAATTTCTCATTCTTATAGATAACTAATGATAGCTTTTCTAAATTTTAGAGATTTAGAAGACCCATTCCTAATGCATACATTATCTTTTTACTCATTTAAGTGACACTACCAATATTCGTTTTAACTTTTAACGATTATAATAATTAAAAGCTACTTATCCCTATTCTTAATTAAACAATCTCTTACTTTGTGAAATAAACTAAATCAGTGATAACTAAAGTTAATTCTTTTAGAGATTTAAAATTTTAAAAATTAGAAATTAAGGGAAAGTAGCAATTAGGACTCAATTTATTGTGAAAATAAATACTAAGATTAGTCATGTAATTGCATTTTTATGATTGATTTTATTTTTATAAAACATCTTTTGATAAAGTACAGAAGTCGACCGATGATTTTTAAACAGCAAAGTGATTTATTTATATTCTATTTGGATTTGTATCATCTTATCCTTCATATGAATATTCAACTAAATTATTCATTCTTCTAATATGATCATATTAAGGGGTTTTTGTTTATGTTAAAAACCTTACTTTTTCATTATAGTAATATAATTTTTGGAGTGAACAAACTGTATCTTTAAATCTTGAAATGAGACTTTAATCAAACCCTACGAATTAAGGTATAATTAATTATAATTCTCTTAAATTTTGGAATTAGCTTAACAATTTGATTAAATATTCTCCTTATTTTTTTGAAAATTTAAAGCCAATACTTAAAGTTAAACTCCTAATTTACTTACAATTTATTAAATTCCTTTATAAATCCTCTAATAGATTATTAGCTCTTCTTGATTCTATATAAAGTTTTAAAACTTTAAGATTTATCAATTTTTTAAAAGTGTTTTCAAATATGTGAAATAAGTGTTTGTTAGAAGAGTATACTTTAAGTCTCAAAGAAAGAAATTCAAGAGCTGAAAGATACTATAATACACTAAGGATAGAATTTAAATTACTATACTAAACAGTATAATACAAGGATGTAAATTCAATATCAAGAATTAATAAATTCTTCATTGATTAGAAACTTTAAGCTAGTAACTAAATATCCTAAATTTAGTAAAAAGTTATTTCCAGACAAATTCTTAATTCCCTCAAATGTTCATAATTTCCAAATTAATGAGAATTGAGGGGTAAAATATGTTCGTATTCCTTTTTTTACAAGCAGCATATATTCATAACTTATAAATTTACTAATCCTTGAATATTCTGCAATATTTAACGTTATAGAATGAAAGAATCCAGAAATTTGATATTTAGTTTTAACTACTCTAGTTTTTGAAGAAAAGATAATCCTTAACTAAATATATCTATGTCTCTCTATTAAATAAGTTTAAAGTCTAAATCAATATCTAATTTCTTCAAATTTGTTAATAATTATAGTGTATCACCTATAATATCGCACTAATTAGAAAGGTTTTTTGATTTAACTGTAACTAATTTTATCTTAAGAATAATTAAATTCTTTAAATACTTAATACCATTGAATAAAGCTGATAGACCTTTATTTGAAATATCATTATTGTCTTCTAATATTAAATCTAAATCTTAAAGTAAATTTAATTTCATAAATGCACTTCCTAAAGCTTCTAAACCTTTTGTTCCTAATTAATTTCTACTTTATATTTCTAGATTCAAAGATTACAATTTAATCAAGTTAGATATTCCATTAGCAATATAGTAAAACCCTTCTTCTTAAATACTACTTCTCTCTGATATTACTAAATCTAAGCCTTTTAAATTATTCAAATTCTATAGTCTCTCACCTAAGTGTTAGGCCAATTTATTATCTTAAGATATTTTATCTAATTATAATGTAAGATGTTATAAATTAACTTATTCAATCAAAATATCTGAAAAGGTATCTTAAATGTCCATTTAAGATAAGTTAATTCCTTTCAGTTTTAATTCCTTCAGCTATTTTAAGCTCTTTATACCTAGCACTAATTCCAAAATATCACTTTAAGAAAATATTTTATCATCTTAGAATGTTATTTATAAAGTTCTTAAACTCACTAAATCTTTAATAGATTAGAGAAGATAAATTAATCCATGAAAAACAAGGTATTTTTGTTGATTGACAAAAATGAAAATGTTTAGATTTGATAAATTTCGCAGAGCTTCTCCAAAATATTTCATTCCATTCTCATCAACTCTTGTTAAATCACAATTAAAATAAAATTCATTTAGATTTATTAAGTTACTTAGAGATTTACTGAAGTTTGTAAACCCTTCGTTTCTTAGAAAATTACTTCTGTCTATAGAAAGACTTAATTTTATTAGAGATTTCTAATGATTGAGAAACTCAGAAAAGTTGTTCATACCATCGTTATCAATTGCATTTGACTTACCTATTTCTAATTATAATTCTTGTAGATTAGAGGACTTGAGATGTTAAAAGAATGACATGTCTGTAAATTAACATTTATCTTTGATTATTAGAGTTAATTTTATTAAATTTGTAAGCTTAGATAACTCACTTGCTATTTATTGATAAGATATTTAGGTTAAAATACAAAATGGATTAATTTCGAGATAAATGTCGGTAAGTTAAGAGAGTTATTAGAGAATATTTGAAAACTCTTAAGCAGATTAATTAATATAATCTGATGGATATTAAAATAATATCAAAATGGATTTTAGTTATTTGCTCATTATATCATTTTTCTCGAAGGATTCTGAGGAGAATCCTTCATTAACTATTAGATCATAAGTTTTCATTTCAAATTTATTTAATTTAATATTAATCCTATCTAATCGAATATGCCTACATACATTTTAATTAAAAGTATAATTTATTTGATAAAAGAATTTTATACAATCATAATAACCACATATATATTTTTATTTCTACAATATACATTTATTTCTTATTAATTAAGAACTAATTCAAGATAAATTTTTCCCAAAACATAGTACTTAATTCAGTCATAATTTGAAAAATTTGTAAAATTAAAAAAATATTAATTAAATGAAAAGAAAAACAAATTTGCTAGCATAATGCTCACTTTTATTTTTATATCAGAAAATGAATAGTTAAATTTCATCACCTTAAATTGCTGTACTAGTGAATGGGTAAGCTGATTGATCATTCATAACTAAATTACTCTAAATCTTCAATCTACAGTAATTTTAAAATATTGAAATGATTTAATATAATATTTTCTCTAATAAATCTATTAGCATTATTATTTTAGTAACTTATTTAAGAGTGGGGGTGGGGTGGGGTGAGCTAAAAAAATATTTTCTCTCTATTAACTGTCTTCTTATCCTTTAAGTAGGAAACTTCTAAAATAAATTTTTAAATTTTCAGATCCCCCCTCTTTAATAAAATAATAAGAGAGAGAATTTGAAATGTTCATTATCATGAATCTTTATAATATTTATTTTTTTATTTTTCTAAATTTTTTACTATTATTTTCCATTATTCATTCATTTTTTAGATTTTTTCAATTTTTGCAAGAAATAAAATGTTAAATTTATTTTAATCCATAAAAAAAATAAAAAATGAAAATTATAGAATTAATTAAAAATGAAAATAAATAAAATTACAAATTTTAATCATCTAATTGTTTATTATATGAAAAGAATACAGTCTTAAAATACTATATAAAACAACTATTAAATTCTTTATAAAAAGATTAAAAACTAAGTTTTAATTATTCATTCACTAGAGAATATATTTTTTCAGCATTCTTCTTGATTCTTAAAATCTATTGTTTAATTTTCTGAATTAGTAGTAATCATACTTCATATTTTTTTTCAAAGAATCATTAATACTCAACTTTTAAATTCTTTATAAAAATTGAATGTTGATTATTCATTCACTTAGAAAATATTTTTTTTCAGCATTCTTCTTGATTCATAAAATCTATTATTTAATTTTCCGAATTAGGAATCATACATTAATACATTTTTTCAATGAGTAATTTATAATTTACCAATCTAAGCATTTTGTTATGAATAATTTTTTTGAGATTTTTTAAAACTACTTATTCAGTGAATTTAATCTTTAGAAATTTTAATTTAACTATTTTTGATAATGATTCTAATATCTCAGTGTAATTTGCTTTGCTTAAATCTAAGAATGGGTTATTGTATTAAATTTTTAAATTTAAATAGTAGATATACTTTAGTTTAGCTAGGCTTATAGAAAATTGTTCTAAATTTAATGGTTACATTATATTATAGAAAAATATTGTAACTTTTTTAAGGAAACACAAATTCTTTAAGCCTAAAGTAAATATTTTAAAATTATCTTTTTCTTTTGAATTAAACCTCTCAAAATAGATATTTATCTCTATAATATTTGATAAGCTAAAGGAATTATTCAAAAAGCTTTTTGCCTAGCTTTAATTGAATATTATAAATAATATAATTAATTTTGTAATTTATTAGAATTATTGTAATGGAATAAGTAAATTTAAGCATTTTTTTTGATATTAAAGTTCAAAAATAATATTAAAATCTACTTTAATGTAATCATTTGTTGAAATTTTTAATAATGTTTCTAACCCCTTATTAGAATTTGAATTAAACTCGATAATTATTTAATTTGATAGATTGAGCCCAATAAATAAATCTGTTAAAAATGATTCTAAAATTTAAGTATCTTACAGATTATATATCTCGTAATTGATTGATTTTTTATTTTTTAGGTTATTAATTAAGGCAGATTCTCCATTTAAAATAAGATTCTTAAAATTATTATCCGAGCTTAGTTTTATAACATACTCTTATAGATATTATAAATTATTTTTCTGAGTATTTACTAAATAATTAGTTTTCTCTTTTGAAGTATTTTAATAACCTGTGAAATCTAAATATACATTTTACAAGTATTATAAATTTTTTAATTCATAACTTATCAAATCAACTCCTTTTGTATTTGTATTACTATTATCTTTAATTTTCAAATAAATATTTTTTAGGGAAATTTAATTTGATACTCCTTCTCTTAAAGAAATTAAATTACTTTCACAAAATGATTTATCAACAGTTAACTTAAAATTGTTTAATTAGCCTAAACTTTTGAGTATATCTCCAATGTTAAAAATTTCATTCTCTTCTACATTAAATCCACATAATTTAAGAGATAGAATTAATAGATTCTTTTGATTTTTTATTCCTTTAGATAGCTTAGAAATATAGTTTTTATAACTAAACGAAGAGTCTTTGTAAATATCCAAAGATAAAGTTTCAATGTTTTGGATGTTTTACAGACTCATACCTAAAGCATAAATAATCTTTTTATTCATAGTAGAATCTTCAAACATATCAGCTATCACTGATAATTGTTATAATTAAGTCATTGCAGATAATCCTATTCTCAATTAAGAAACCTCTATTTTTGTCAGATATACTCCACTTTTAAATGTTAAAGTTAATTATTTTAGCTGCTAATAATTTTAGAAATAGCTAAAAAATGGAACATAACATGATGGCTACATGAAGCGATGGAATAATATAGATAAAGAAGTCAAGTTATTATTCTTTAAGCATTACTGATTTTATTTAACAATATCCTCTATTGGAATAGTACAGAAATCTATATCTTTATTTTATTTTACTAAATGGTTTATTTTAATTCTATTTAGTTCATAATCTATTTCCTTTCCATATTTATACTCAACAAGATTTGG
>JH651283.1:39387-63412 GCA_000260095.1 Tetrahymena borealis | reverse complement strand
TTGGCTAATAATGCAATATGGATTAACCTCGAGATAAAAGTCACTCAATTAAGATAGTTATGGGATTATTGTTGAAAACTCTGATGCAGAGAAGTCGAGGTATATTGATGGATATTAGAATAATATCTTGATTGATTATTGTTAGTCTTCAATAATAGCATTTTTTTGAAAGGATTTTGATGAGAATCCTTCATTAATTATTAGATCATAGCAGTTCATTAATAATTTGGTTAAATCTTCTAACTATTTATTTATTATAAAGTATGAGCTTATGATTAAAATAATTAATTAAATTACACCAATATAAATAAATTCATGTTACTTTAATTTAGAAAGTAATTAAGTAATTTAAAAAAAAATTAAAAATATTTTACAATTTATATATGAAGACTTTTGTAAAGGTATGAGCTTAAATTTATTTTGAAAAATTATGAGTTTATTAAAAATACAAATCAAATACAAAAATAAATAATAACAATTATCAATTTTCTATTGCTTCATTCATTTCTTCTAAATAATTGTATGGGATACTATAATATAGTTGGTCAGCTATTTCTAAGAACACTAGCCTCTTTAACTTTCTCTTCACTAATATTTTTATTCTAATTTATTTAGAATAATAAACTTATTTAGGAAAATGAAAAATGAAATATTTTAAATTGGTTAAATTCAATAATTGTTTGATAATTTATTTATGTTTATATTTGTAATTATTAATTCCTTAGCAAATTTTAATTTTTAAATATTCCAATTAAGTTAGATTCTTTATTGGTTATATTATTTAGTAAGTATGATCTGTATAAATTTCGCTATGCCATTATTGTAATGTTAGTTTTTTCAATTATTTACAATTTTCTAATCCTTGCAATAGCATGATATAATTGCTATTTTAAATTTATCTATGCATTATATGTATATAAATCTCCTAAAGATGAGTTAGATTAGAAGAATTTATTTAAAAACTCTAAGCCATCAATTCTTGTATCTAATTACATCCTATAGCTATAGATCTAATTGATTTTTAATCTCTAAAGGATTAAAGAAAATCAAAACAATTAATCAAATTTGTATTTTCAAAACAAAATGAAAAACTCATCTTAGTATTTTCAGTAGATGTAAATTTAAATTCAACCTTAGGTATATATTATAACAGATAATTTGTATGAATAGCAATTTTAGATGAAATTTGTATTTGATTAAAAAGATTGCTAAAATACTATTAAATCGAATCCTTTTAGATAGCGTTGAATGAAAGTAAAAGGTTAAATTCTTTTAAGTTATTCCCTTCTTTGAAATAATTTTATTAAGAATCTAAAACTGAGCTAGAAATACAATTAAATTCATGAATTTGTACATTATAACTTTAAAGGAATTATAAGTTGATACTAGACAATATTGCTAATGCGCCTTATGATTCAATATTAGAATACTTTTAAATCTCTAAATGAATCGATTATAAATACTTTAATGATTTTATTCCTTCGCTTAATGAAACTGCTCCTATTTAGTTAATCATATTCTTCTATCCTATTGTTAAACTCAGCTTTTATAAGTTAATTTAGTTTTTTAATCCTTCTCCTAATTAAATAGCGTGCTTTTCATTAAATTAACCTTATCCTAAAATTAATTCCAAGTTATCTAATTGTCCTAGACAAGCTAATATGTCTCCAATGTTGAAAGAACTCCATTCTAATTGATTAAATCCTGTTATAGATAGTTAAAGATTTCTTAAGTTTTTCTAATTCTTTAAGCCATTAGAAAATCTCTTTACATAATCAACATATGTAAAATCATGTTATTTCTAAAAACTAATAGATAGTTTTTCTAACCTATTAATGCATTAAAGTCCCATTCCTAAAGCATAGATTAATTTTTTATTAATGATGTAACCATCTTCACTGATTATAGTTAAGCTTTATAAGTTGTTTAAAAGAGATAATCCAATTCTAAACTAAAAAAGTTCTTACTTTGTTAAATAAACATATTTTTTTAGAAATAAAGTTAAATCTTATAAGAGAAGGCAATTTTATAAATGACTAAAAATCTGTAAATAACTTTAAGGAGGAAGTTATGAATTAATTTAAATTTTCAATGTATTTAAACTATAAAAAACTTTTTCTGTTTTGTCATTTGAATTTTCAACGTGATAACTATTGCTTAAATCATTCAGTGATCTTTAATTAATAAGATGATTAATTTTCGGTTCTTGATAATCAATTATATAAATTTTTCTCATTTTACCTCTATTAATAATTGCAAAGATTTGGCATTTTTACAATATTTTAATCAATAATCATATTATTTTTTAATCTGTAATTCACTTATTAGTTATAATAATATAACTTTGTTAAACTTGTAATATTCTCTTTAAGCAATTAAAAAGTCTATTTATTGGTAAAATAAAATCTGCCTAGATTTATATTTAATTCTCTTAAGCTCTATAGATTCTTTACCATAACAGCCAAACATTTCTATTCATTTTTAGATAAATTAAAATCAGTTTTTAAATTAAATTTTACTAATTTATTGTTCTTTAAAAAAGATTTTGATAGATCCTCAAAAAGGCAATTATATGTTTTTTTATCAAATTAAAGATTCAATGCTTTTAAGTTTATTAAATTATCAAATAAATTTTTGAATAAAGGCTAGTAAGTATGGTTATACCTAATCTAAGAGTCAAATCTTAGAGATAGATCTTGAATACTTGATAATGTAGATATTCCAATGAATAATAATGATATCATATTTAATTTAACAGCATACATAGAATTTATATAACTTAAATTCAAGATCTTCAAACATTTCATATTTAGAAATGCCTTATTTAAATTTTGAAGCTCTTCAAAATCATCATATTTAAGATTTAAAAACATCTTTAGTTCAACTAATTTTTCATAGCAACACATTTCAAAAGGTTTAATTAAGTTAAATTTTAGTTAACCTTTGTTGGTTTTAGAAGTAGTGTATTGGATACATTATTTCTACAAATTTTAAAGCTAAGAAATACTCTAATAAATATGATTAATATAAAAAGAATCACTTAGATATCCAATATCAATATTCAACTCTACCAAATGCTAGAGTGAAGACAATCCTTTACAAAGTATTATGATGTCTTCTAATTTAATATCCTTAAGATCTAACTCTAAACTTAAAATTTCTAACATCTATAAATTATTAATAGCATCTCCTATAAAAGAACATTCTTTCTAGCTAGTATTAGATTTTCTAGTTTGAAGTTTAAGATTAAAAGTAATTAAATTACTCAGAGATTTAATTCCACTAAATACGTTGCTTACACCATTATAACTAACTTAGTTATTCTCTTCTAGTGTGAAATTTAAAATTTTTAATGCATTTAAATTATAAAATGCATTTCCAAGTGCTAGTAATCCTTCATCATCTATATTATTTCCTTCTGATATCTTTAAAGACAAAAGTTATAAACTATTCATATAAGTTAATACTTAAGAATTAAAGTAGTACAATTCTTAATGAATGTTTTAATTTCTAGGGAAAAAAATAGTAAATTCTAATAGATTTTATAGAAAGAGCTAGTCAGATTAATTAACTTTATAAATTAAGTCTGATGATAATTATATTTACTTGCATTTCTTATCTTCTAAAATTGAATGAAAACTTTAGTTATTAATCCTTGATACTTTAATTCCTCTTAAATCAATCTTTTAAAGCTATTTTAGCAATTTCAGAGATTAAATCAAGTCTAAGAGATCACTTTAATCTATAAGTTATTCACATTAGAATATAATCTATAGACTACTAAGATTTGGCAAGAGGGAAATAGATTTAAACAATTAGGATATCCCAAATAATACTTAAGTTTCTTATATATTTATAAAACTGAAGCATACAAGATTTTTTAACTATTTAAGTGTTTCTCCAAAGCACTCTATACTATTATCTATTATTTATAATTCGCATCTAATATGTAATTCTTGCAAATCTTTCAATTCAGAAATACTATCACTTAAAAATACAAATCCTTCTTATCTTATAAAATTGCCTTTATCTATATTAAGATATAGATAAGTAAGATTTTTATTGGCCTTTATAAATTATGATAGCATTTGAATTTCATGAGTATCTATATTATTATACTAACCGATACATAATTGGAGCTTATAAAGGTTTAATTTCATAAGTTATTCTATTTAAGGAAGAAAATAATTTCCAAATTAGCATCTTTCTCCTATAATGAGTGTTAAATTAGTTAGATTTGTTAGCTTATTGATTCCACTTATTAATAGTTTATATGATTGCATACTAAGTATACATTAAGAATTCACTTGAAGATAAAAATCAATCACTTTAGAGAGCTAGGGTATAATATTCAGGAATTCTAGAGTAGCCTAATTAAGAAGAAACGATGGATATTAAAATAATACCTTCACAAATTTTTATTACTCATTTATAGTAGAGCAATTCAAAAAGGATTTTGAGCAAAACCCTTCATTTATTATAATATCAAAACTATTCATATTTATATTAATCTTTTAATTATTTCTTATTTCATTATAAGATCAATAAATATATACTTGTAAAATAATTATGAAAAAATAAGAATATTTAAGGCAAAATTTGATAAGTTTGGAAAATAGAATAAAAGATAATTTATCTTTAATAGGATTATTTATAATATAAGATAAAAAACTAATATAGGAATTATTTAAAAATATAAAAGGCATATATAACTAAAATTTTAAGTTCTAAATAAAAATGCTGTATTTCTAATTACAACATAAAAAGATTAAACATATCACTATAATTTAGAATCAATTTATTATTTTTAAATTTTTTAAATTTTCATATGATTTTATATTTTACTATTGATGGTAAGCTATTGTATTATTACATTTTTCACAACCACATATCAAAGTTTTTTACTTATTTTAACAGTAAGTGTTTGGTTAATTAAGTATTTTTATGATTTATAGATTTGTTCTAGAATAGAGATTATATACAAATGATTTTTATCCATAGTATACAGGATTTTAAAAAGACTGTTTTTAAGATAATGCCACAACATAAGTATCTTTACTTTCAAATAAATCATAAATTTGATAACTTATGATCTTTTCCATTTCGCTTAGGTTATTTTTAATACTATCTTAGAATATTTCTAAACTATTAATAGATAAATAATCCTTGTAGTAGCATAGACTTTTATAAATATGTTAACTATCTGAATAAATCTTAGCCCTCCCATCAGCTACTTATTAAATAGTTTCATTCAAGTCTTTTAAAGATTTCTCAGGATTTATTTAAAATTATTTGATTGAGCTTTATAATATATCTTTATAAGAGACAGAATTATAATAAGAAATTAATTGTTTTCTATTATCTTCAATCTTTTTATATTAACATTTTAGCTTTTCTTCAATCCTATCTATTTATTCAAGAAATTATGACCTTAAACCTTTAAAAAATATGGAAACTTCTTCAAAGTCTACAGGTGGAATGTCTACTAAAGATTAAAATATATTATTTGCTTCTCCAAAAAGAGGCCAATTAAGAAATATAGTTTCTTTATCACTTTCTAAAATGTCTTCTATAGATAATTGTTTTGAAGGATCTAATCTTTTTATTGTTTAGCATTTAGCGCAACATAAAGGAGAGGATTGATTATAAGATTTTTCTAAGAACAGAGAATTATATCTTTATTTATGAGTTGGGCATTTAAATATTTCACTTACTCCTTAAGAGGAGAAATTGTTAATAATTTCTATCATTTTCAGAAAATTGAATCTACTAAAAGGAAGGAAAACTCTAGTTTTATAATGTTTATATTTAATTAATTAATATTTATTTACTATTAGGCAAGTATTTTAATAGTAATTAAGTAGGAATTCTTTATTAATTATTTGAGATTAAACTATTTTTCTAAAAACACTTTTATCTCAAATAATTTGTCTATAACTAAATTGATTAGGAAATATTTTTAATAAAGGGATTTTGATACTATAAATGATCATTAATTAAGGCTACCCCTATTTAGATACCCCTTTTATTTGCATTAATAAGTAATAATTTGAGCTTCTAAACAGTAGGGGGGGATGATCTTAATTAAAGAGTATTGATAGTATTTCTAATATATTATTTTTGAAATTTTCTTTATATCCTAAAATATCTATTTAATCATTGCCATTTAATTTAAATAAATCTAAATTTCATAATTAACCATCTATTCCATTTGATTCAAAGTGATTTCAATACTATTTTCTAAATTTTTAAAATTATGATCAGATAAAAAATATTGATAATAGAGTAAAAATTTGTAGGTATGATTTATATTCTCTTTGATTTAAAATCTTTAATCATCTACTTATTTAATACATTCTTACAATTATTTTTTCGATTTTTCAGGATTTTCTGAGTAATCATTTAAAGAGTTCATTATTATCTCCTTGAAATAAAATTATAATATTATTTAGCTAACTTTATATTTTCTTCAATAAATTTAAGTATTAACTATTTAATTTATTTTCTATTTAATCCACCTTATCAATAAAAAATGACTTTAAACCTTTAAAAAAGCAGGAGATATCTTCAAAATTCTAATTAGAAAATTTATTTATAAGGTTAAATACTTCAATTTCTTCTTATTTTAATAGCAATTATTTATAATTGACTCACTATCAATTTCTTTAATTTATTCCAAAGTCACTACTTTTGAATAGTCTAAATTTTATGTTATTAAACATTATGGGAATATTAAAGGTGATAGGTCATTAACTTAAGGTTGCAGCAGTAGATAAACATATCTTTAATTATACGTGGGACAAGTAAGTATCTTATTATTTCAGATAAATTGCTATTAATAACCCATTGCATTTAATTTAATTATATTTCTCGATTTTATAACTATTCTAATCTTTTTTTGTAATTTATTTTATAGATAGTTTCTGTATTTATATTCATTTCAAAAGCGAAGAATAGAATCCTAATTTAATCAACTTATCTTGAGAATCTTAATATCTATACAAATAAAAGGCTTTTATTTTAAGCACCATAGTTTTATTTATATTTAGAAATGTATTATAAATTTAAATATAATTTAAAAATAAAGCAAAATAAATAAATCGAAAATCTTAAATTTGAGTGACTTTATTTAAAACAAATTTTATTTCTAAATATTTGTTTTCCTTATTTAAGGACAAATAAATATCCTTAGAAAAGGTATCTAATTAAACAAACTTTATATCTCGCAACCTATTAAGATAACCTTTCTTTTACATAATTATTTATAAAAAGTAGATTTTCAACCTTAAATAAAAATAAAAATTTTCAACAAGTATTCTTTATTGTAAACAAGATAATAAAAGTTAATAATTAATTTAAGATTAAAGAAGTAATTTTAACTATCAAAGATGATGATTAATACAAAGAATATTGATACCCAATAAGATGAAGATTTTGAAGAATTTATATTTTAAGATACTATTTAAAGCCAAGTCAAATAGTAAAATACTTACAAACTGATAAGAAATGTATAAAAGAAAAAACAAAATGGATTTCTCCATTAAAAATCTAATTCATTTCATGTTATTACTCAGTTTTAAGCTCAAAGTAGAGCTCCTCTAATTACATTAAAAGATTAAATAAAGGAAATATATTTAAGTGATAGTTAGATACCTCCATTAATTAAAAACATGGAAGGAATGAAATCATTTGATTTGAAGGATTACTATGTGAATCTTAAGACAGTTATAAAAGATCACATGAGTTATGATTCAACAGGTTTCGACGAAGTAATAGGGGAGAAAGTCAACTTTGATATAAATGAGATCTTTGAATAAGTTTAAGAGCATGATTATTCCTCTAGAATACTTCTCCTTGGAGGAGCAGGAGTAGGGAAGAGTACTTTAATGCAATTTATGGCATTCAAATGGAGTAGAAATGAATTGTGGTAGAATAAATTTGATGTTGTGTATAGAGTAATGTTGAAAACTCTATTAAATAACAGCTGGAAACATAAATATTAACTAGAAAAATATTAAAGTATTGAGATAGATAAAGCACCTCTTAAGTTTCTTATTCATTACAATATTCAAATAATTGCAGAAAAGAATAATTAAAAATGTAATATAAAGCCAGAAGATATTAATTTAAAAGAAGGATAGATCGCAATTCTTCTAGATGGGTATGATGAGGTAAATCATCTATCAGAAGATCCAACTTATAAGATTATAGAGTAAGAGATATTTGAGCATTAATATATCATATTAACTTCTAGACCTAATGCTGTTTCAAATATGTTCAGATAAAAATTTAATAGAGTGATTGAAAATAATGGATTAGATAGAATAGGGATATAAAAGTATATTGAGTAGTATTTTGCCAAAGATAAATTGGAAATATAGAATCAAAAATAAGACTTAATAGATTTATTAGATAAGAATAACATATTATAGAGTATATCCAACATACCAGTCAATTTAGCTATGTTATGTTATTTGTTTACTTAGAAATAAGATGATTTTTCTAAAGTAAACTTCTACAATTCGTGTTAACTCTATAAGTAGGTAATTTAGAAACTTGGGGAAACTTTTATTTAGAGTAACTTAAACGGAGTATATTAAGATAATGGATACATATAGAAAGAAAGAATTGAAGCAAAATTAAGTAATTTACCTGAATTGAATGTGATTAGATATTTAGCATACATAGGATTAACTGGAGGAGGAGTTGAAATAGAAGATGCTAGTAAAAAGTAAAGTCTAATAATTTAAATCTATAGAAATGGTAGAACTAAATATGGTGCATGTATAGAGGATTCCATTGAAACTCTAAATGAGAAAACAACAGTAATGAAGATCCTTTAATTCGGATTACTCAAAAAAGAAGGAGTTAAGAAGAAAAATGCTTAGTATTCTTTTATTCATCTATCCTTTCAAGAATATTTGACTGCTGAGTATTTTACACAAAAATTAATAAATGGAAGTGATAAAGAAAAGTTGGAAGTATTAAATTATATTTCTTCTCATAGGAATGAACCCAGATTGCTGCTTACTTTAAAATTTATGAGCGGAATAATTACTTAATAGAATGAATTAGAAGTTTTAAATGACTTCTGGAATTCTATGTGCTGCAATGTTGATGGAGTTATAGAATTAAGTTTGGAAGAAAAAGTGAAACTACTTATGCATTTATTAGGGCAATCTTTGAAACCAATAGATAGAAATATCAGCTAGTTAGATAAAAGAATACCTAATTTAAATGATATGGTTGCAATGATAAATACCGTAGTCGTTAATAATATTAGTTCATTCAAGTAATAAATAAAAGAATCGAACTTTTTAAGTAAGAATATTATTTATATTATTGAAAGTCTAATGCAAGGAAATGATACCAGATTAGAGGTTTTAGAGAAAATAAAATATTCTTATAGTTAAAACGATTTTTCAATACTGGATTAATCAAAAATGAAAGATAAAAAGATGAATTTAAACTAAAGAATGCTAGAATTTATTGATTTCTTTTACTAATAGAGATTATACTATAAGACTTAGGTTGCCTAAGTAAGTTTAGTCCTTGATAAAGCCTAAACGGCTTAAACTGGGACTAATGTATCTTCTACAAGGAGGTTAACTCTCATCCTAAAAGGGTTAAGTCTTGCTTCTTAAATACCATAAAAAATAAATTGGGATATATTCGAAAAGAGTCTAATATATATTTTAGAATCTAATGAGAGTGTAACAGCGAAAAAAAATGTTTTGAATATGATAAATTAGTTATTCTAGACTTATAAAACAAAAGATTCCTTTTAGAAATAAATCCTATTAATTATATTAAGTATAGAGAAAAAATACTATGAAAACTTAAAAAAACAAGTACAATATTCTTAAAATAATCCTAAATTAATTTAGATGATTTTAAATGTAGAGGTAATATAAGAAGATAAAGAGTGTCTTATTTGCTATTAATAAAATATTCCTAAAAGTAACACTTCTAGTTAAAATGTAGATAGACCAGAAAATAACCTTTATGAAACAATAATCACTACACTTAAATGCATATACAAAATAGATACCGAAATTATCACTACATGGGTTAACATCATGATGAATTACAGTATACATGAGAGATTAAGCGTATTACCCAAACTATATTAAGTTGCATTGCTTGTATATAATTATGCAAAATAAGAATCAAAAGAGAATGTCAAATCTAAATCCTTTATATTGATAAAGAACTTTTTAAAATCTTTAATAGACCATATAGATATTGTAAGTCATTAATATTTTAAATAAGTCATTTAATAATTAGATAGTGAAACTAAACCTTTATTCTCTTCTATGCTTTAATCAAAATTAATTCAAATTCTATCTAAAAAATAAATACTCAATGAGGATCTATTCGAAAATATTAGGTTATCAATTTAATCAGTTGAGAATAGCAAAGACAAAGATAAATTGATAAAAGAAATATGCTAAATATATTTTACTTAAATAAAAATGGAGATAAAAAGAGACTTAGAATTGAATGGAAATGATAATATTTAATACATAAATATTTATTTATTTAATTATGCTAGTATTTTAAGTATGTTAGACAACAATCTAGAAAGATAATCTATTTTTACTTTGGCTATAGATTTCTTCATTAATAAATTGATTGAAGAGAAAGAACAGAATTATTAATATTTAAATCCAATTAACCAAATTGATAGGAATATTATTAAGTGCTCAATTAATTAGTAACAATTCGCATAGCTTACATCCATTATCATTTCGTGTTCTAGTATTGATTCAGACAATTTCTTCTTCCTCGAGTCTTTAAAATTCATAAGAAATCTAATGATAAGAAAAAGTAATAAATAATTTGCTAATTATCTTTTGGTTTATCTGATTAAATCATTGCAAGGCAAATAAGATGAAAAAATTTAGATTGACACTATTAATATTTATGAATTGGTAGATTCAAGCATAGATTTACTCAAAAATACCTTAAAAGAGATAATACAATCAGAAGGATAGATTAAATAAATAAAAAGATTTAACTATCTTATTAATATAATTCTATCTTAATAAGATAATAATCTATAAGTCTATTCATTTAAAGTAATCATTCAATGTATTTCAGAGTATTTCAAAAGTTTACAAAATATTAAATCTATTAATAGTTTATTTTGGAACTTCTTAGATTAATTAAAATACTATTAGATAAATTAATAGATATTAGAAGTCCTCACATAGCTTCTTTTCATTCAAGATATCCATTTTGAAGCTGTTGCACATATTACTAAATTATTTAAGGATTGTGACAGTAGAGCAAATATACCTTAAGTAATCCAAACCATATTAATAATAAAGATTTAAATGGGAATTAAATTAAAAGATTTTGCTGCAGATAAGCATTTCTACAGTAGCTTTTAATGGTAGCTCGATTAAGTGCAAGATACAAAATTGATAGAAGAATTAACAAAAAATTTAGTTAATCACTGTTAGAAATTGATTGCAAGTATCGCTTCAAATAAATCAATGGAAATATCTTAAATAAAAGAGAAATTAGATGTAATAATTAAGTGTATTCTTTTGTTCTAAAATTCTAATAGATAAGAATTTTAAATTGAATATTATTAGCTAGAATATATAATAAAATCGTTAGCAGAAATAGCTAAGAATAAATTCTTATTTTAATGGATCTTTTAATAAATATTAACAATTGCTTAATCAGTAAAGGAATTGAAGAAAAGAAGTGTTTTATCAAGAGATTGCTATTACTGTATAAACAAAATAGTTTAAATCGATGCGCAGTAGTATTAAACTATAGCTACTCTGAAAGTATAAATAGAATTGATTCAATAAATCTTATTAGATTAGAAGAGAAGTTTAATTATATATGATTATATCAATTAACTCTTTTTATAAATAGAGAAATGCCATATTCAGGTTCTATTACACATCCTTTATAATATTTTCTCACTCTTCTTACTTGTCGAAGATAATGAGTTATTAAATTAATTAATTTAATCTTTTATTACCTACCTTAATGATCCTTAACCTAATTCTATTAATTAACTCTCCGAGATTATTTAAGATAGAAATAATCCTATTTCTTTTAGATTAGAATTAGCTAATTGCTTTTCAAAAGTATTTAATTATATCTTAGCTCCTAACATCTCCTATACATTTTTATAAAATTAGAAAGAAAATTAATTATAATAATAGAATGATAACGGTAACTATTATTCTACTAATTTATAATACAATAGCATGTAATAATAGGAATAACAAACAGATAATAATTTTATGAATAAAGGTAATATTGAAAAGATATTATTGAATATCCTTAGTCAACACAAAGATGACATAAAAGCATTTTTAACAACAGAATCTGATTGTTTATATTCGATAATTTAGTAGATTGATAGTGTTAATAACTTTAAGTAGATAGAACAAATAATTAAAGAATTCATTGATTGCATCTATAGAAAAAATAACTACTAATAAATTCAAAGTAATATTGAAAAAGTCATTTGTTCTCTTTTGAAAGGTATTAATAATGAGGAGAAGAGATATATCATAATCATAAATATTATTTAACATGTAATATAGATTATTGAATAGAATGATTCTTAAGATCTCTTGAAAAAACTTCATATGCTGATGCTATCTCTATTTTCTCTTTTTGATAAACCAAATAAATTAATTTCTGACACAGCACTTAAATTCCTTCACTGTGTCATTAATAGAGGAGATACTCAAGCATACGAAGATTTATTATAGTAAAAGAAATTCAATTAATTACTCATGCTAATTGATGAAAGAGATGAGAAATAAATAATAGAATAACTACTGCTAAAATTCAAGATAAAAAGTGAAACAGTGTTTAATTACTTACAACAGTGGAAATATAAAATCATTAAAAAGTATTTATAATTCTAAGAAGATGATGTTGCCAAAATAAATCTGATAAACTCAATTGTTAAGAAAGATGCTTCTAAGCCTAATAATTAAATAGTAATAGCTATGATATAATTAATAAATATGAGTATTGTACAAAAAAGCATTAAGAATTCTTCTAAATTCTTTGAATAAGTATTTCAATCAGATTAGCTTGAAAATTCCTAGATATCAATCAGATGGTATTTTCAATAGTTTAGTTAAATGAATAAAATCTATATTTTATTTAATCTAGTAACTAAGTATAAAAACTAAGAAATCAAAACTAATTAATTGATTATCAAATTCAATTAGATTAATAGTAAATATTAACTAAACTACTAAATGCTAGATAATGAGAATCTGAATAGATATGTCAATTCAAATTATTTAAGGATTAAAGAAGATATTAGATCATTTACTAAAAACAAATTTGGATTCAGTTATCATAAAACAATATTTTTAGCTTTGAATATTATATAATTTGAGAATGATGAGTATTCTGATAGGAAAGAGTTGATTAACGAATCTAAGATATTATTGAGAAATATTATCAATGACTTGGATGAGAAAGCTATTCTCTGGATAATTAAAAATATAACAAAGATTACCTCTATTTCTTACTACAGTAAGATAGTATTTCAGAAAGTGATAGAGATACTTTTCAAGGATGGAGCACTATAGGATACATAAATTAAAATAAATGGTTATAATTAATTCAATGTATTAACTAATATAATCAATTGCAATGCTAATATTTAAATTAACAATAAAGGCTATATAACTATAGATGGCTAGAAATTTAAAGTATTTTTGAAAGAAGAAGACAAAATTAGAATTAACTAAGAGTTATCTAAAATGATTAGAAATCATAAGAATCCTTTTATATATTAATATAATACTTACCAACCTTTATTTTTTAATACTAGCACTAAATTGGTGGCTTCATTAGATAAATAGGAATACTCTATTATTAATTCGAGCTGGAATTACAAACTCAATTTACAAGAAATGAATATTAATTCAATTTGGAAGCTAGTCGAATTGACGAGCTTTAATGGAGAAAGAATTATATTTTTTGAATAGAGAGATATCTTTGGTAAAAGAATCATTTGCAAAATAGATTTCTCTTAGATAATCAAGAGTGTTGTTAAGATATTTGATGGTAATCTCACTAAAATCTTTGGAGAATATAATGGGCCTAAAATGTTTTTCTGTTCCTTATTTAAAAATCCTGCTTAATAACTGAAATAAGAGGATGTAACAGATGTTAAAATAACTGATTGGTCTTTAATTGATGGAGATAGATCATTGATAGAATAATTTGAGAAATTTGAAATTCTCAGGAAATATTACACTGAAAGTAAAGTCTATGAACTATATCATGATTCTTTACTGAAAATGGAAGTAACAGCCAATAGAATATAAGATATTACTCATTTTAGCTTTATTAAAATACTTAAAGAATATGAACATATACTCTAACAGGATCTATAAAAATAATATCCATAAGATAAAAAAATTCATTAGAACTTTATTGATTATTACCATGGGTTTGTAAAAACATTTACCTTATGTTTAGAAGAAGCGTAAATCATACTAAGTGACAAATTTACTTATGATAAGGGAGGTATGGGATTAAATGCAGTTTACTAAATAGTATCATTTATTCCTTTAGTTAAGGACTATGGTATTACAGCCGTTTAATCAGTAGAAGAATTCATAAAAGATAGAAATATAAAAAAATATGCAAATGCATTTTTGAGATTTGCTTGTGATCAATTTGACCTCTCTGAAAAATCTGGAAAAATAGCTATTTTAATTATAAAAAAGATGAGAGATTTATTATTCAAAAATTAAGGATACATCGATTACTTCAAATAGAATTATAAGTAAGTAGAACATAATGATAATTAAAAAAGGCATTCTTTCATGTAGAAATCGAAGGAAAATTTAAAGAAATTACTAGAATAAGTATAATCAATGAAATAGTATTAAGATTAATAAATTTAAAATGAAATTTACAAAGGTAAATATTAACTACTTGGAAATAGTGATGCAACATAATTTATTTAAATAATAATACAAAACATTCTCCAAAAAAAGAAGAGCCCTAATGATGATTTTGAATTAATTAAAAAGGATATTGATTTTCTACAAGGAGAAGGTAAGAGGAATATTTTTGAGAATAATAGTAAAAAGTAGAAACAGAATTGTAAATGTTAGATATTTTGATATGTAATAATATAGATGTGTATGTAAATAATATTTTAAATGTTTGTTGAACGAAAGTAAATAAATAAATTTATTGTAGATATGTAAGTAAACTCTCATTAATGGATCCATATATTGTCTATTAATAAACTTGATATGTGTTTGTTTATATTTTCCTTTATAATCTATTAATTAAACAACTTTTAATTCCTATTGAATTTTTTGTAAAATTTAAAAGATGTTTAGAATTTTAACATTTCATTTTTAGTCAATCAAAATATCTTCATTAGATTTACCTAAATATTACTTAAATTTTTTATTTTTTATTATCGAAATAATTAATAATAGACAATAAATAACATATTATTGTCAGAAAACTAAAAATTTGAATAATAAAATAATGCAATATTAGCATATAAATAATAAGAATGTAAAAAATTATTTTAATTTAATATCTAATGCATCACATCTTTTTTAATACGAAAGTGTATCAAATTAACAAATTAATTAGGAATCATACAATTATTTTTAATTTTTTTAAATTTTCATAGGAATTTTTATTATTCTATTAATGATGCTATCTTCTGCAATATGTGCAAATACAATTCTAATTTTTGTATACTGATAATATACATCCAGTGTAATTAATTTAATCCTCTTTCGTATAGAGATTGTATTAAAATGAATTTTATCCAAAATAAACATTATTTTTAAATTATTATTTCTATGGCAAAGTGACTACCTTAGTATCTTTGTTTTCTAATAAAGGGTATATTTAATAGTCAATAATCTTTTCCATTTAGTTAAGTGTATCTTTAATGCCATTTTAGAAGGTTTATAAACTACTAACTGATAAATAATCTTTATAATAGCATAAGCTTTTGTGAATATGGCTAATATTTGCTTCAACCTAGTTCCTCTCAACAGCAGCTTATTAGATACATTTATTTAACTCTTGTATGGATTTGTCCGTATTTACCTTATATTCTTTGATAGATATCTATAATTTATCTTTAAAAGAAACAGAATTATAATAAGATGATAATAGGTTTTTATTATCTTCTATCAGCTTATATTGACATTATAATTTTTCTTCGATACTATCAATCTTTTCAAGAAATGATGATCTTAAACCTTTAAAAAACAAAGAAACTTCATCAAAATTTACAAATGGAGTTTCTTATATTAATTTAAAAAAATCATTTTTTTCTCCAAAAAGAGGCCAATTATCAAAGATAGTTCCTTCATTACTTTCTAAAATTTCCTCAATAGATAATATTTTTGAAGAATCTAACCTTTTTGTTGTTTAGCATTTAGTGCACCTTAAAGGAGAGATTTCATTTTCTGATTCTTCTAAGAAAAGAGTATTATATCTTTATTTATGAGTTGGACATACAAATATGTCATTTAGCCCTAATGAGGAGAAATCATCATTTTTAACTTCTATCATTTTAAGACAATTTAATTTACTTAAAAGAAGGCGTAATTGGATTTTTTTATTGTTTTTTGATTTATTTAATTACCAGTTGTTTGGATTTAGCAAGTATTTAAATCGAAATTAATTAAGAATCTTTCTTTATTATTGTCAAATAAAAATATTTATCTCAAATAATAAAAATACTTTTATCTCAAATAAAAAAAACCTTTTTATCTCAAAAAATGTGTCTATTCTAAATTGATTACAAAATACATTTAACTCTTAACCAAGATTATTTGAGTACTCAAAATCTTCATTTATTAACACACATTTATATTAACATCAATATTTTGAATATACCATAAAATGATAAATAACACTAAAAAACTTTAAAATAGAAATTGTACTAATTAAGGGGGACAGGTTATCCTCTTCAAATTTTTAAAAATTATAAATCTGGCCTTAATTGATGAAAATTTGAGGTATATTTTTAATAAAGTAAATAAATAAATTAGATTAAATTTATATTTTTAAAATAAAAAATATATTTTCTTCACTCTTTTTATTATTATTTTTAATTTTTATTACTTAACAAAATTGAGCCATTGGTATTAAAAATACTAATAATTATTAAATAATGAAATTTTATTTTTCATTTTTACAATGAGAGAAGTACTAAAATTTACTCCATAATTGATTATTCAAAATTGAAATCTATCTAATCTAAACCTTTATTTTTATTTTTTGGACCTATAATAAAATTTTATTTTTTTAATTAATTTTAATAACCTAACTTTCTAATAGTTGTATGAAAAATAAAAATAACATAAATCATAATAAGTAAATAAAATACGTTTTTTATTCATAAATATAAAGATAAACTAATCTTTTCATCCAATTTATAAAATAAGTAACTAATTTGAGTGATTTGTCTTTTATCAATACCAATTCACTTAATAAATAAATTGTATAGAAATCAAAACAAATAGTAAAGTAAGTATGAACCAATCAGATATTATTTTAAATATTAATGATAATGATTATGAGGAATTGATAAATTAAGATTCCTTGGAACATTAAACAAGGTATTTAGATATCTACAAATCAATTAAAGATGCTGATTAATATTAGCATAAGCCTAATTTATAGAAAAATAATAAATAAAAGATCTAAGATAATGATAATATGGATGAAGATGCACTTCAAGTTATTTTCTAAAACCCCATCAGAGAACTATATTATAAACACAGTATAATCCCTCCTCTTATTGAAGATATGGAAGGAATGAAATCTTTTGAAATGAAGAATTACTACGTTAGTCTCAAAACAGTTATTAAGGAAGATGATATGTAAGAATAAACTGGATTTGATGAAGTAGCGGGAGAAAAGATTCTTATTGATATAGATGATATTTTTGAAAGTGATGAAAGTAATTAAATATCGAAAGTTCTTATTTTAGGTGGAGCAGGAGTTGGTAAGAGTACTCTCATGTAATATATGGCTTATAGATGGAGTTAAAATGAGATTTGGAAAGACAAATTTGATGCTGTTTATAGAGTTATGCTAAAAACTCTACTAACAAATACTTGGAAACAAAGCTATCTAGCTAATAAAACTTATGCTCAAGAAATTGACAAATCTCCTCTGAAATATCTTATTCATTACAATCTAGTTAATATTTCTGAACAAAGTGAATCTGTAAACTAAATAAATCCTGAAGATATCAGCTTAAAACAATCGAACATTGCTCTTCTTCTTGATGGGTATGATGAAGTTGCTCACCTCTTTGAAGATCCAACATTTGCCTTAATTTAATAAGAAATATTTGAATTGCAATATATTGTTTTAACATCAAGACCAAATGCTATTAGTTAAGTGTTTAAGTAGAAGTTTAGTAGACTTATAGAAAATACAGGTTTAGATAGACAAGGCATTTCTTAATATATTGAATAATATTTCTTAAATGAACCCAAACAAGTCTAAAATTAAAAGAAAGTTTTAGAAGAGCTTCTTGAAAATAATCAATCAATTTAGAGTATCTGCCATATCCCTGTTAATTTAGCAATGTTGTGTTATTTATTCACTCAATAGAGTGAAGATATTACTTCATTCTCATTCCATAGCCCTTATTAATTGTATAAGCAAGTAATTAAAAAACTTGGTGAGAGATTCATAAGTAAGACATTCAAGGGAGTGAATTAAGAAGGATAAACGCTAAAAGAAAAGATTTAACAAAGATTGAGAAAATTACCTGAATTAAAAGCTATTCGACACTTAGCATATATTGGATTAACAGGAGGAGGAGTAGAAATAGATGATTCAAATAGAAAAGAATCCTTAATAATTAAAACCTATCATGACAGAAGAAACAAGCATGGTGGATGTATTGAAGATTCTATAGAAAATTTAGGTCTCAAATCAAGTGTTAATTAAATTATTAAATTTGGTTTACTGAAACAAGAAGGTGCGAAAAGTAAAAATACTCAATACTCTTTTATCCATTTGTCATTTTAGGAATATTTGACTGCTGAGTATTTGGTGTAACAATTAATTTAAGGAAGTGAAAAAGAAAAGTAAGATGTTCTTAGTTATATTTCTTATCATAGAAATGAACCTAGGTTGTTACTAACATTTAAATTCATGAGTGGATTAGTTTCTGAACAAGAGGATAAGTCAATAGTTGAAGACTTTTGGATATCTATGACTTGTAATGTAGATGGAGTAATTGAATTGAGTCTAGAAGATAAAGTTAAGTTATTAATGAATATATTAGGGTAGGCTATAACTTAGAATGATAAAAAAGATTAGTTAATAGATAAAAGAATTCCTAATTTGAATGACATAATAACTCTCATAAACACAGTAGTAATTAATAATTTAAACTACTTTAAATAACAATTAAAAGATTCTAACTATATAAGTAGTAGTATTATCAATACAGTAGAATCAATGCTAGAAGGGAAAGATAATAGAATTGAAATTCTTGAAAATATTAAAAATCTATACAATTAAAAAGCTTAAACAATAGTAGATTTTGATTAAATTTAGATTTATGTTAGTAAAAATAAAAGGCTTTCAGAAGTAATATAATTTATCTATGATTCTAGTAAATCAGAAAGAAATCAATCATCTTAAAATAGAATAATAATGGATGACTAAAATGATAATCCAGATTAAAAACCTTAACTAGATTAATCAAATATTCATATAATTTCTAATGGATTGAATATCTCTTGGTTTATTGTTTACAAAATTAATTAAGATCTTATTGAGAGGAGTGTATTAAAAATATTAGATTCAAATGTATTGGTTTCAGTTAGAAAATTAGCATTAAGTATTTATAATTTACTTTTAACGAATTATAAAGTAAGTGATTATCTATCTTAAAAAATATTTTAATATATAATTGATTAAGAATAGAATTATATAAGATAAAGCAAAGAAAAACTATCGAAATTAAGCAGTCTTGAAAATAAACTTGCATGCTTTGATAAACTTGAAGAAGGTAATTAGTGTTTTTACTGTCTCTTAAATTCTAATAATTAACTAGAGTTTATGAAAAAAGAAGGTCTTTTGTCTGATTTAATGTCATCTATTATTAAATAGATTTATTATTTAGACATTAAATAATCTTTTTTTTGGTTTATATAATTATTGAAATATTCCCTCCATTATTAGCCTCAATAAATTCCTTAAATCTTCTAAGCTGTAAAATTTATTCTTTACAAGAAGAATTAGAGTTAGGAGATGAAATAATAAGTTTATGAATTGATTAGGCAATTAATAATTACATTTATTCATCACATAGGATTTATTAAGTAGGGATTTTCTTCTATGTTAAAAGAATTTTCTAATGAAATCAAAGATATTTTTTATAGCGAGATTATTTGTACTTTAAAAATGGATAAATATTAAGAATCTTACTTTTAAAATATGGTTACTATTATATAATAGATAAAATAGCAGGACAGAAGAGAGGAATTAATTATTGAGTACTTTAATGTACATGCTTAGTTTCTCATAGAAGACAAAGATGACTTTAGAAATTTCTTTAATAACTAAAGAATAAATTCGATGGCAGAAGTGCTTAATTATTTATCTGACACAACTTTATTAAATAGTCTCTGTGATACTTTTATCCAGAAATAATTAGAGATAAATTCTAAAAAAAAAGCAGTTTCAATAGAAATCACAGAATTTTTGATAAAAGCTGATAAATATAAAATTAAAGAAGCTTTGCTTGAGAAGCTGATTAACTAATTATTCGAAATTTTAAAGAAAGATAGTATAAAGTAATACTAACACAAAGTTTGGTCATTTTTTAGTTATCTAAAAACCTAAAAACATCTTGAATAATTTAATAAGAATATGTTTACTTCTTGTGTAATATTTTTAGAAAAAAGAGACACACTGAAATACATAAAATCAGATTTTGAAGATATCATAAAATTCCTTACTGATAATAAATAAAATTTATAAAATCTTTTTAAGAATCTTTTAAATGATTCATTTGGAGAGTATCAGTATCCTATTATTGCTTTAATAAGAGTTAGTATGACATTAGAAGACTATTTAACTATTAAATGTTTCAAATTTATTTTTGAGACATTCTTCGAATATTATTAAGAATTTTTAAAAAAGGATAATCCATTTAGATAGACTGATACTTTTTTCAGATTTATAAGTGAATTACAAGTACCATTGCTGTCATTAGAAATTCATGATATTCTAGCTCCATTTTTTAACTTAATTACAGTGGATTACTTGAAACATTCTTGGATTCATTCGTTAATGTAAACGAAGAAACCAAATAAGCATTTTCTTTATTGCAAAGTATTAATTTCTAATTTCTAATCAGATGTTTCAAAAAAAGATAAAAAATAAGGGGAGACATTGACTAAAAGTTTGGCTTAATAGATCTAAAATTAATTGTAAAATTTATAGTTAGATGCAGAAATAAATTATTTGAAAAAAACCTTCATTAATTTCTTAATAAAGCAAATAGTAAAAATAAAATTCAACAAAGAATTCAGTGATGATAAAATATTAAAATAGATTGATATTATTGTGTAATATATAAATATATTCTAAACTCACTAAAATTCTGAGTTTTAAATTGACTAAAATATACTACTAGACATTATAAAACTAATTATTGATATTTCCAATCAGAAAACCCAAGTTATTACTTAAACGATTAAGCATATAGATCAAATAATTACATCTATTAATGATTAATAGTCTAAGGGCTAGATATCTTTGGAAATCTATTAAATTTTAGATGAATTAATTAAAGAAAATAACAATAAAGATCTTAAAAAGTTAAAAATCTAAATCTTCTAATACATCAATGATTATCAATTTAAAAGCTCTATTATTACATAGAATATTTAAGAAGAACTCTTAAATATAGATAAATTAGAAAACGAAGAATTATTTAATGAATTTTAATAAATAATTAATTTAGTTTAGCAGCTGACTAATGCTAATTCCAAATAAGAAATTTCTAATGCCATCATTAAATAATTAACTTAAAATGATAATTTATAAATTAGCAGATTGTCTAAAGCTATTTAAAATGGAAATTAGTCTTTAGATGTTAAAATTAAATTTATGAATTCTATCGTATAAATTTTTAAGCCGAATATAAATCAATAAGTAAAAGATTTTATTCAAAGTTAGATTTTATATTTAATGGAAAAATCTAAAGAGAGTATTGAAATATTTTTAGGCATTGAGGATAATAATTATTTTGATTCACTTGTTTGTTTAAATAACCCAGTTGAAATTAATGAATTAATAAAAGGGTATATTCTGTACTTTATAGATAATTTTGCAGAATAAAAAAAGTACTAATATTTTATGCCAAAGGTGTTAGGTAAAAAATATACCTTAATTAATAATATAACTAATGTTGAGTAGAGATTAAAAATAATAAATTAAGTAATTCAAATCTTATTAAAATTACTAGATGAAAACTAAAGTCCATTAGATAAAATAAAATACTATTATAGACTGTTAATTTAAATTATTGTTTAGAATTTAAGAATTCTTGAAGGTATTTAAAACATAGTAAAATAATTTTTGAGCATAGTAGCAAAATAAACAGATTAATAGATATTTAAATTCATTATTTAAGTCCCTAAATTTTACAAATTAACTGAATTGCTTCCAGTGAATGAATCAGAAAAAATATTTAAAACAATACAAAGTAACTTTACTCTGGAAGAAAAAGATTTGAATACAGTAGATAGAGAAGACTATGATAAAATCCTTAAGCAATACTTTTATTTATTGAATGATGATAAATTAAAATTAGAAAAAGCAAATTTATTAATTAATACTGGTGATTAAAACTTAACATTCCTTGCTAAGATTTTGTATTTGAATTAAATAGTAAATATTAAAAACACTTAGAATACTTAATATATTTTTGATCATCTTATCAATAGTGGCGATGGATTTTCTATCTCTGCAGTTAGAGAAACTTACTATTCTACTTTCTTTAATTTAAATAGATTTTATTTATTCTATAATATATTCTTAAAATATAAAAATAATATAATCTCATCCTAACAGCTTATTGAAGAATACAATTACTAATCAAAAAAATTAGGTGCAAATGCACCAAATCTGACAAATGATAACCTTGAAGAATCAGTAAAGTAGAATATCAGAGAAATAAAACAATAAATAACTTCTTATCTTAAATCAGAAATGAGAGTTAAGCCTCATTAGTTAATAACAATTCTTTTAAATATTATTTCATTCGAGAATGAAGAATACTCCGATAGAAAGGATCTTATCAAAGAATCTAAGATTCTACTGAAGAATATCATTAATGACTTAGATGAAAAATAACTTATTTGGGTTATTAAGAATATCAAAAGATTCTCTTAATTATCATCTTATAGTAAAATTGTTTATATAAAAGTTATAGAAAATCTCCTAAAAGATAATATGCTTTCCGACAATTCTGATCAAGAAAATGGTATTAATGAGTTTAAAGTATTGATAGATCTAATAAATTGTAATGCAAATATCTAGTTTAACTATAAAGGGTACCTAACTATAGATGGATAGAGGTTTAGGTTAATTCTAGATGAAAATAGCAAAATTGGATTAGATAAAGAACTCTCGAAAATGATTAGAGAACACAAGAATCCTTTTATTAATTAATACACAAGTTATCAACCATTGTTCTATAATTAAAGAAAGAATCTGGTTTCATCTTTCGATAAATTAGATTATTCAGTTATAGATAGTAGCTGGAATTATAAACTCAATAAAGACGAGATGGTAGTAAATTCATTCTGGAAACTAATAGAATTAATAAGCTTCAATGGAGAAAAATTAGTATTCTTTGAGAAAAGAGATGTGTTTGGTAAAAAAATAGTTTGCAGGCTAAATAAATTGAATGATAAATATTAAGTAATAAAAATATTTGATGAAAATCTAACAAGTATATTTGGTAATTATGATGGTCCAA
>JH651283.1:0-28042 GCA_000260095.1 Tetrahymena borealis | reverse complement strand
TACTCAAAATGCAAATAACTTCTAATAGAATGCAAGATCTTATCTTCTTTGAGTTTATGAAAACTCTCAAAGATTATGAATAAACTCTAAGTCAAGAAGTTCAAAAACTTTATCCTAATGATAAAAACATATAAAAGTAATTCATTGAGTATTATAGAGGATTTGTTAAAACATTTAGCTTATGTTTCACTGAGGCTCAAGTTATTGCTAGTGGAAAATTTGATTATGATAAGGAAAGTACAAGTCTAAACATTACTTGTAAATTAATATCATTTATTCCTTTAATAGGTGAAATAGGATCTAGTGTGGTCTAATCAGTAGGAGAATTCCTTTTAGATAGAGATATTAAGAGAAATGCAAATGCTCTTTTGAACTTTGCTAATGATCACTCTGATTTGAGTTAGAAGAGTGGAAGATTGGCATTATTGATTATTAAAAGATTGAAAAATGAATTATTTTTAAATAATGGGTATGTAGAAAACTTCAAAAATGAGAAGGAAGGAAAGAAGAAAAATCCATAAGATATTAAGCCTTCATTCATAGATAAATTGAAAGAGAGAATATCTAGTTTAGTAGATAAAATAGAGTCTTTATAAGAAAAAGCTGATTCTTTTTTGTATAGTGAGTTATATAGAGGAGAGTATGAAAAACTGGGAAATGAAGATGCTACTCAACTGATATAAATAATCTGCAAAAATATTTTATAGACAGAGAAAGATCCAAATGAAGATTTTGAGATTATTAAGAAAGATATCAATTTTTCATTTGAAGAAAGTAATGCTAAATATATTGATAATAAATAATAAAAAGAAAAAACTGGTTGTTCATGTTAAATATTTTGAATAAAATTCATTATTTACTAAATTGGTTAAAGCTTTGATTCAAATTTGGATAGTGTGATAGGTATCCTAAAAATTTAAAATCTGATTGAAAAAAATAATTCAAATTGAAATTTGTTAATAATAAATGTATTTTTATACAATAGATCTTTTTATTTTGTTTATCTTTAAAAAAATTTTTTTTTTGTATATTTATATTTCTGATATAATTTTTTGATGTGTTTATTAAAGAACACTATTAAACTAATTTTTCTAAATATGCTGATATATTATACACTTTGTTTTATAAAATTGATTCAATTCTTTTTTTAAATATTATATAATATAATTAAAAATTTTAATAATTTTAACATTTAAATATTTAAGTAACCTATGTATTTATGGCTATTTTAATCACTAAATTAAGAGTTAATTTTTTTAAATTGATTAAATAATAGAAGTTAATGAATAGTAGGTTGATAATATGATGAAATTTATTTGTCAAATGATAAATATGCTTTATAATAGTAAGAATAAATGATGCTCTGCTATTGATATTATTAAAGTTCATAACCCAGAAAATAAATTTAATAAAATAAAACTAGAATGCATTGAAATTTTAATTAATTTAAAAATAAATGTATTATTAATAAAGAATAAAATAACTATAGTTATTATAATTTTGTAATATTAAATATATAAATAATGATAGAATTGTTCAATCCAATAATATTGATTCTTCAAAGAAATCAAGGATTACATGCTTTGGATTTAAACCAATTTCATCTTAAATAATCTTTTAGTATGATAGATAAAGAAGGATAATATCAAATTTAAGCTTAATATAGTGATTCTAAGCTTGAAGAAGAGGAACAGGCATATGCAAACAAGTGACTGTGATATTCTATTTCTATTCACTCATTAGTTTAATTAATAAACAAATATCCCTATTTGATAATTCTTCCTAAAATATAGACTCTATCTCTATTTAGTATATTTAAGGAATAATTTATTCCTTCTTTAACACCTATTACAGATAACTAATATCGATATGCTTGTAGAATTTAACAACCATCCCATTTTTATCTCTTTTTCTTTTTCCAAATTTTCTAATATGTATATCAGCTTGGCAAAAGTTAAATAGTAAGCAATATGTATATTCATTGATGTTTTATTAAAGATTCTCTTTATCATATAGCTTAAGTGATATTTATTTGTATTGGAGCTTTTCAGATCTATTTTTCTCATTCAATTTAACAAGTTCTTAATTAGATTCAATTTCATAGTATTAATTGTCATTTAAAATAGGAACTAAGTAATAGCTGAAAATGTCAATAATATTTAATAAGCAATATATTCCTGAAAGACAAATGATAAATATTAAAAAGCTATGAGAAACTTCAATACTACTGTTATCAAGTTTGCCACTTAACAATAAAATTAATATTACTAATAGAATATTATTTTAAATGAACTTCTAAAAGAGTAAATAATTTAAGGTAGTATGAGAAACTGTTTCGTAAACAGTGTTAAATTCTTTAACTTTTCTTAGTTCTACTCCACCATTATAAAAAACTATCAAAGAAACTGGAATTGAAAAAACGATTTTCATGATAATTGGAAGCTCATAATCTAATGGTAATGAAAGTCTATAAGTCATAAAGAGAGAGAAAATCATATTTATCGTAAATGTCAATATAATAAAGTTTGGAACATTTAGACAAATGATAAATGCTCCTAATTAGACAGCCAAGGAAATATATTCAGGGATCATATCGGCATAGTTTATTGATTTGGAGTTCATAAGTATTGCCCAAATTTGGTTGACATAAAAGGATAAAAAGAAAAAGCAAGGAATTGATAGAAGGAAAATTACTTCATTTCTTTCAATTAGATTCCATATTAGTATAAAAATCATTTGAGGAATCATTGGCGTATTGATTGCTTCCGACTTGTAGATCATTTCTAAAAAATATTGAGGATAATAATAATCATCAAAATCATCATCATTTTATTAAGGCCTATAAAAGAAACTTAGTATTTCTTCTATTTAAAACAAAACTACAAAAAATATTCCAATAAATTTGCAGCAGTTTGGTTTAACATTTAGTGTAATAAACGTCAAACGGATAACTTTGTCTAGTATGAAGAATGAAATGAAGTAGTATTAATAATTTGTCCCCTATTTATACAAATAATATCAATTAATTGATGTAAAATTAAGAAAAGAAATATTGATAGATTTATTCTTAAACGAAGCAAATAAAGAATCGAAAATAGGAGTTTACAATCATGTAGGCAAAGAATAGATATATCTGTATATATTAAATATACTTCAAGGATATAAATGAAACAATTTCGTTGATTGACATCTTAAATATTAATTCCTATTATTTTTATTCTCACCGTTTTAGTGTGATTGAATTAATTTCTGATCCTTAATTTGTAATTATTTTCTATCTATTTAATCTAAAAACGCTTAAAGATATTTCTGATTGCTTTTATCTTATTAAACACTTATTAGTAAGTAAATTAACAAACCTATTTTTACTTATTTTAGTATTAAATTTTAGTAGATAGGAAATTGTAATTTTTATTCTAGTAAAATTAACACATACTCAATAAAGATGAGTTGGTAGTAAATTCATTCTGGAAATTAATAGAATTAATAAGCTTCAATAGAGAAATATTAGTATTCTTTGAGAAAATAATTTTGTTTGGTAAAAAAATGATTGGCAGACTAAATAAATTGAATGATAAGTATTAATTAATAAAAATATTTGATAAAAATCTAACAAGTTTATTTGGTAATTATGATGGTCCAAAAATGTATTCGAGATAAATATTTATTAGTCCTAACATTTTAAAGTAGAAATTATAACTAAAAGATATAGAATGCTTTGATTGGGATAATATCTAAAATGATAGTGATTTTATTAAATGTTATGAACAGTTTGAAGGATTTAGAAAGTTTTATTAAGATAATAAAATTTTTGAGCTTTATCATGATGCATTACTAAAAATGCAAATAGCTTCTAATAGAATGCAAGATCTTATCTTCTTTGAGTTTATGAAAACTCTCAAAGATTATGAATAAACTCTAAGTCAATAAGTTCAAAAACTTTATCTTATTCAAATTTATTAATTTAAAAATATCTAGAAAAATATATTTCTGAACATATAAAATTTTATTATTTATATCATATTAATTAATGGTTAAAATGATTAGGGCGAGGGTGAATATCCGTTACTGTATTTTAAATATCCTCTGACCCTTCTCCTTCTTTTTATCCTCTTCAACCTGCTCTTTAATATTAAATTATTCGAGTTGAAAAATTATGTATTTAAGTGCAACAACAACTTGGAGCTAGTATGGTAAGTATATTAATCTGCTTTAGCTATAGATTATACTTAATTATTTAATTAAATAAATATAAGCAAAGAAAAATAATCTGATTAAATATATTATTGGCTTATTTTTAATAAATTTGATTGATTTATGATTATAAAAAGTACCTTAATATAGTATAAAATTGTTTCAGTAGAAATTGGCTTAAATAAGAATTAGATTTGACTTCAAAATAAAGAAGGAGAATACAATGATAAATGAATAGAAATATACATAAATAATAAAAATAAATATTTTTTATTTGATAAATGAAATGGATTAGATTATTTTTTTTCTAATTGCTCTTTACTCATTTATTTATTTGTGCAAAGTAGAGTTCTTCAAAATAATTAGTAATTTTCAGTAGAAAGATTCATTCAATTACAACTTATTCTAAATCTATATATTTTTGGAGCCAATTCCACATTCAAAATTGTTATAACTATATTTTTAATTATATTTGTTTGGGAAAGATTCTTTCTCAAAGATACTTCTTATCAGCATGCTTGAGTTCTTCTTCACCTTGGAGTCTGAAAACTTCCTTGACCTTAGCAACCTTGTTTTCAACGTTAACGAGGGATTCGTCTTCGTAGATTTTTCTAGAGGTTTCTTGCATGGCGGAGACACAAGCTCTCATGTTGTGGTTAGCCCAAATGACCATGTTAACACCCCACTTTCTGAAAGTATCAGTAGGGACGGTGTAGTAGTTGGTAGGGACGATAATAACGGGAGATCTGTTCTTCCATTCCTTTATAATTGAATTAAATAAATATTATTAATGGATGAGTTTAGTACCACAAATAAATATTTAATTAGATCTAATAATTTTTTTGAATTTTGATCAGCTTGTATCTTAATAGATATTAAAAACTGACTTTCTTTGTTTTTCTGTTTTATTCTTTTTCTTGAATTAAAAATTCATCTATACTACTAACTCTATTCTTATTATCTTATTATATATCATTGGGTATATCTATCTGCTAAGAACTAGATCTATTAAATGCTTTAAAATCTTAATCTTTATTTTATTTACCTTCATGAAAGCTTCGATTTCAGAGGGTTCTTTAAGCTTGGAGTGCATAAGAATAGCATCGGCACCAGCTAATCTGTAGGCTTCAGCTCTCTTGAGGGCTTCTTCTAAACCCCAACCAGCAATGAAAGCTTCAACTCTGGCAACAACCTATTTTAAATGAATATTATTATTTAATATTCTATTTCATTTGGGAGATAACTAAGAAAAAGAGAATTTTAATTACTTAGAAGTCAGCATCTTGTTGAGTATCCTTGCAAGCTCTAATCTTGCTAGCGAATTCTTCAATGGGGGCCAATTCTTGTCTACCACCATCTAAGAGAGAGTTTCTCTTGGGGAAAATCTTATCTTCTAAGCAGACACCACCGATTTGTCTTTGTTCTAACTTCTTGACTAATCTTCTAGCGTTGTTGTAGTTACCATAACCGGTATCACCGTCCAAAAGGATAGGGATTTTGGTTCTGTCACTCATGAATTCCAAAACTTCCAAAACCTATTGATAATTACCAAAAATCAGAATTAGAAAATGATATTTTCAAATCTTTGGTTCTTCTTTTTTCTTAATAGCACTAAGGCTACTAAGATAGTGTTAAAATATGCAAAAAATGAAAGCAAAAATCATCATTATGGGGCTGCTTTAATATAATTATGCTAAGATGATGAGTTTTTTGGAAAGAAGAAACCATGAAGATTCTTAATGTAGGAGCTGTTTTGAAAAATGACTTCTTACCTAAGTGTAGGAAGCTTCGTTGGAATCTCTGACACCCATGGCAGCAGAAATAGATAAACCGGAACCCCAAATACCCTTGAAGCCAGTTTCTTCAACAATAGCAGCGGACAAACCATTGTGAGCTTCCATGATGAAGGACAAATCCTTAGATTGGATTAAGTTCTTCAATTGGGTGGTCTTTCTGGGAGCAGAAGAGAAGAAAGTCTTGAGGGTGTTAGCCAACATTTTTAATTAGATTTTGCTTGTGTTATTTATTTAAGGTATTTTTTGTTTTTTTAATTTTTTAATTATATTTTTTTTTGATTTTAATTTCGATTTGAAGCTGTTGAGGTTTTGAAAATCCTACACAATAATGAATCGAATAGAGGGTGAAAATTATTGAAAATTGAAATAAATGATAAATAAAAAATAATAGATACAAATTGAGAATATTTAGTTTTTTAATTCATTAGTTTGCCTCTTTTATTTCTTTGAATTAATTTTTGAAAGATATGCATTATTAATACCATCAGATCAAAAAGAACTAAATCAGAAATCATATGTTCTATTTAATTAAATTTAATTTGTGAACGATAGCATGTAGAAGAAAAGAAATTCGTACTTTTGCCACCACGTTTAGTGACATGGTTATTAATTTATTTATGAATTTAATAATTCGTTTTAAACTGTATATTCACCTTCAATTATGAGGTATTCTATCATTCCGTACTAAAAAATCAATAAATAAAATTATCTCTTAACTCCTTCAATTATTATCTAAAAAAAACAACTACATTAACTACTTTACACTTACATATCACTTCCTAATTATTAATTTTATTAAGTAGGTACTACAAGATAAATTCCACATATTTTTATACCTTTTTTCTCTCATGCTCCGATCAATTTTCCCTCACATTTTTAAAAATAACATTTAATTTATTTACTAAATTAGAGAAGCAAAAAGATAAATTTATTTACAAAAAATAAAAAGATAATCCACATTAAAAAACTTAGAATTTCACATGAAATTAACAAATATTTGAAAGACAATATTTTTGTCAGAGGAAGGAATACCATTAAATTTATGCTCACTTAAATAAGCAGAAAATATTCTTTAAATAAACATACAAAATTATTTGGGTTATAATCTTTAACTTTGCTTCATCAGTAGCCTAGTTAACAATTGTGAAAAGAAATGAGAAATATATAAAAATATTAACATAATTAGGATTAAAATTAAAATATTAAAGGTATTGAAGATATCTTTGAGTTATTTAAATTAGGATTTTACAAGAAATGAAATAAATAATATTTATGGTTGAGTTAGCTTTTTCTCAATTTTATTTTTTCAAATTATTCAATATTTTCCCCATCAGCAGTAATCTTAAGATATCTTTTACATCTTATATTTCTTAATTTACAAAATCAAATAAATAATTTCAACTTTTTTCTAAAAATGGGTGTGCTTTTACTCCATTTACATCAGTGAAGTACTCTTGCTCTATATTTGATATTAGAGAAAGTATTCTTTCACTCAAACGATTCTCAAGAAATTTCCAAAACAATTTTTACTCTTTTCCAAATTAAAAAGTGTAATTTATGTCTCTTAATACAGAGCATTTGTCATACTAATATAAATTTGAGTAAATTAAATCAACTAAATAGAAAATTGTGTTACCCCATATAAACTTAATTAGATTATTTTATGAGATTACAAAAACAATAGATCAGTTAAAACTCTTACTTCATACTAAAAATATATTATTTAAATCCTCAAAAAATGAAAGATTTTCTTCGAGTGACAAAATAAGAATAATATCCTCAACAAAAAATATGATCTAAAATGTTTTAAGTCAAATAAAATAATAAATTTATGTACTTTTCATTCAAATTTATATTCTCATATTCTCACTATTAAGTTTTATTAATATTGTTTCTAAATTTATCTATTCATTGAAGTTATTTAATAGATTAAAATAAATTTCTTATGAAATTTTAGAAGTAAATGTTTTATGTTGATCACAATAAAAGATATTTTTAGTTTTAGATCTATAATATGCAAATGTTAAGTATATTTTAAGTCTATTATAAGGATGATAGTAGTTTGTATTTATGTATGGTAGATATATTTTCATTGAATTGAATCTAGATATTTTTTTTTTATTGGGTTAAGTTTAATATAAGAATAAAGAATTTATCAGTAGACAGAGTTGCATATTTGAGTAGGAAATAGAACGTGTTGAGTATTTAGGATCTCTATTTGATTCTGATTTGATATTATTAAAAACAGTATTTAATATCTCCCTAATTTTTATTGTGAATAAATATAAGCTTAAATAAATTTAGTGAGTATTTTGAATTAATTAAATATATTTTTCTTAATTGCTTAATTGTTTGAATTAGGATTTATTTATATTTCATCAGATAAATAATATTATAGATTATTTATGAAACCCTTAAATACTTGCACGTGCTATTTGCTATAGATCTCTTTGCTTGTTTTGATATTCCATTATAAAGATAAGCACAAACAAAAATGGAGAGAAATATGGATTATTTAAAATGGTGTTTATCCATCTATTACAAATAATAAACTTGGTGTTTTTTTTGTGCGAATTTCAACACAAAATGAATATCCTTTCTGAATTGTCTTTATAGTTGTATAATTCTATTGATATTATTAAATTTTAGTATTTGTGTAAAATTTATTGGTCTATATTTAACAGCAATAACTGCTTACCGAATTTCTTGATTTAATGGATGAAAACAAAGCTAAAATATTTAAGATGAAAAAATTGAATGAGCGATTGCTCACAGCACCAAATGGGTCGTTTCATCCAAGAAGCTAATAGACTTCTCCTAAGTAAATATAAGATAAGCAGCCATAAAAGCAGCATCAAAAAATAAAAAAACTTCTTAATATGATCAAAGAGCCACATCAAATCAATTTAGATAATGAGAAAATAAATAAAATGTGCTAATACTATCCAGATTATATGAATGAAAAGTTTAATAGAAAAGCAGAAATTAGAGGAGGAACTAATGCAACAAATTACGAAGAACATATAGAAAAATTAAAAATGGATTCTTATGATGAAATGAAAATTCCTATTGAAACTTAAGAAGATTAATTACTCAATGATTAATTCAATTATCTATATACTAATATGCCTCCTCCTTCAAATAAATTATTTAATTTCTTGAATAGAAGGGGAACTGCTTCAACGGCTAATCCGGGAAGCAGTTCGAGTAGAAGAAGATGTTTTACTCCTAGTTAATTATCTGCTAGATCAACAACTGCTCGTTCACCAGACGATACTCTAAGATAAACAAAACATACTAACAAAATGTTTAATGTGTAATTCTATGATAGTTATAGCAATAACCCATCCATTTACAATGCTTGCAAGTAAAGAGGAGAAGTATTAAAATTAAATGATCTCTAAAACTCATAAAAGCTAGAAAAAATCAGATATAACAGAGCTAATTCAGCTTAGGATAATTAAAATGAAAGTTAATTTCAAAAGACTTAAAATTCATTTGGTTTCTCTAGATCTAATGCCTCTCCAGATACCTTTTATAGAGGGAATATTAGTACTAGTCAATCTAAAAGATCTGACAAATTAAGGTTAGAAAATAAAATAAAAGTAGATAATATGATGAATACATCTTTGAATAAATTCAATAGAATATCAACTTAAGGAGATGCAACTGCTTAATCTCCTCGAAGGAAAAATGATATATAAATGGGCGATTAAATAGTAAATTCCACAAGATTCATAACAGAACCTGCTGAAATACATACTCGACCACACACAACAACTAGTTTTTAAAAGAAATCAGATGGGTTGATAAATGAATTCAACCTTACTACTTAAAATAATTTTTTGTAATAAAATATAAACACTATAAATGTAAATAATAATAATAATATAAATGCTTTTGTAAATTATGAAATTAATGATAGTAATAAAAACAATGAGAACCAAATTACTCAAACACCAGTATTAAGCAATCTATAGAAAAAGGAAAAATAGTTAAAGGCAGAATGGAGACATATTGAATTTGTACATAAAAGAAAATCTCTTTCGATGACACCTGATTGCTCCAAAGTTAATCAGATAATTAGGAAATAGTAATTAAATTAAATACCTAAGAATTGCTCATTGAATTCATAAATAGAAAAATCGTAATTGCATAAGTATTTTGATTAGTATTTAATAACATCTAAGCCAGCTACGCCAACAAAAATCAAAGATATTAGAAAGAGATTAGCAGTAACTAAGGATATATTAAGAGAATAAGGAATTGAAAATGACCACAGAAATAATCCTGTTAAGAAAAAAATTAGTGAAATTCTACAGAAAAGCAATGCAGCTTTATTATCCTCATCTTCACCTTCTTTTTTAAACTCTGAAACCTTAGATGATCCTTCCTTTTTCCTTAAAAATAGACTTTCTCCAAGTAAAATAAATTATAATGAAAAGAATATCAATTATGAAGATATGGAAGATGCTATACCTGAAGTTTAAGATGAAGATAATTATGTTGAAATCACACCTAAAAAGATGAATAGCAGTCCATAAATATAGAAAGATAAGAAAACAAGTAATAAATTAGAGTAATTAGAAGACTGTACTTCTGAAGAAGAAGAAGACAATGAAGAGGATTTGTAGATATACAAAGAGAATTCTGATGATGATTATGATGACGATGATATTGAGGATAAACAAAAGAAATTGGAGATTTTAAAATAGAGAAAAGCAAGGAGGAGTAAAGACATCAGATTTTGGGAAAAATCAGCGAAGGAATCATTCTTTAAATCTCCAGATAATGATTAAAGATCTTATTTAAGGAACACCGTATCTAGTCAGAAATAAAAAAGATTGTAAGAAGAGGAGGAGGAAAATAGTCATAAAAGAAGTAGTAGTGTATAAAGAAGTGCATTTTCTTAGGTTAATACTATTTTGAATGCTTGTTAGAAAGTAACAAGATAAAATAAGATAGATAATAAGATATTTAAGAAAGCTCATAATAATATAAATAAAAATATCTCTAAGTTTGTGGAATTCCTTCCTAAAGGAGAGGAAGAGGAAGAAAATTTTGAAGAAGATATCAAAGATATTATGAGAGATGAGAAATTGCATGAATTTTTGTAGAAATAAATGATTATAGACTATGAAGATTCCTTATAAATGCTTAAGGCTTAAAGAACCTAATCTTAATAGAATAATGATCTATCTAGGCCTAAAGAACTGATAAATTATGTAAAAAATAATATATTAGATTCTGTAATAAGAAATCCTGCTTTTTATAATCATTTACTTACTGATACAAGAAAAAAGAAACTCTAAGAGGATAAAGTTAAAATCAAATCATATGTTAATTAATAAGATAAAGACATGTCCAAACTAGTTAGATATTCAGATTTTATCAGTTTTAAATGAAACAAAATAATCAATTAAATTGATATTAGTAATAATATCTCTTAGTGTAAATTGTAGGAAGAAAACTAATACTACCCAATTTATTCTTACATCAAATTGTAATGGATTCAATTAGGAGATAATGTTAAAACAAAAATAATAGATTGAAAAAGTAATTTGAAAGTAATAAATAAATAAATATTTTATTTAATAATAAATATGAACTATCATGTACACAATATAACTAAAATATAAATAAATTTAACTAATATATTTAATTCATATTATTAATACTTACTCACTTACTATCCCAACGTATATCACAGGTTATAAATTTAAAAACTTCACTCACTCACTCACTCAGTAATGTTAAAATCCCCTTCAATCTGGATTAAAGATGCTCTAAATATATGTAAATATATAATTATTTTAAAAAATGAGAATTAGATTATTATTATTATAATCTTAATTAGTTATATTTATTTTAACGAATTGATAACATTAAATTAATTGTATTTTAGAGTAAGAATAAACTTGTTATTGTTTGAATTAACTAACATCTATCACGTGTTTTTAAAATATTACTTCTAAAGGAAATTAGATAAATCAATTCATATTTATAAATATGTTAGAGTTTAACTAATAAATCTAAAAAAAATGACTAATAAGAGAATAAAATGAGTATTTTCTTATAAATAAAATGGGAATTATATTACCTTAACCATTGTTACACTTCCTAAAGTTAATCCAACTGCCTTTGTTTTTAAATTTAAATTTAAGTTAGGGTGATTTATATCACAAATAAGAAAGTAGTAAATGATTGATAAAAATGATTTACTAATGCGCATCCAATGATACCAACGATTATTTTATAGTGGTTTTCACTGATCCAAGACTCTTACTATGATTACTCCTTATCAACGCTTTTTATTTTAGTTTGTTTTTGTTGATCATTATTCTCCTCCATTTTAGTGTTTGTTTGGATCTAAAATTGTCGGAATGATATGATATTTTGGTTGTTTCTACAAGCAAAGAATTTATATGATTAATCTGAAAATATATATTGATTGATTGATCTATCTATCAGATTAATTTAAAAATTAAAGGGTATAATTTGAAATTATTGTGGTAGAAATATTGAATAGAATTTATTAAAATTATAATAGTTTAGTTTGTTATTTAACTTTAGATCATTATTATATTTATATAATTCTATTTTAATAGGTATTTAGGTAGGTACAAATAACTTAATTTATATGAAATAATAATGATACAATTTATTTTATTAATCTAAATATTTAGCTTTATTTATTTATTTATTAAATTTTCAAGTAGAATTCTTTTATCTTAACTATTTATTTTTATAATTCTCTACTTAATTTATCCCTAAAAATTCTTAAATCTGGAGTTATTCGTATGCTATCTCATGCGTTCTTATTTAAGAAAAGATTTCCCATAATTTATATAACTCCTATAGTCATTCCACAGGCCTTTTCATAATAATTTTTATAGATAATAAATAGCAATATAAATCAGAAAAAATGTATTTTTTGCTATAAATTTACTAATGCAGATCCTAATATTCCAAAGATTAGCTTAAATTGAGTTTCTGTGAAAATAGGGGGTTTAGTATTAGCATTTTATTATCTAACAATATTGCTGTTGTTGTTGTTTTCTTAGATTATTGCGTTTTATTCCATTTTCTTTTTGAATTGATCTAATAATTACTAGAGATTGTTACTTTTGTTAACTATTTTAATTAATTTAAAGTGTCTATTTCACTGGTTTTTAAAAGAAATTAGAATTCTTTGATAGTAATAAATGGGAATAGCAATAATAATCAAGAATGATCATAAATAATTTAAATCTTAAGGATTATGTTTCATTCCCTGAATTACTCCTTTTTTTCTTTTCACTATTACTTATTTTGCAAGATTAATCCAGCAATATCTAATTTCTTTTTATTTTTTTATCTTAAATTCTTAACTTAATTTGATTGATTATCATTTATTTATTCATTTGGTGATAAGGTCTCTGTTAATTTATTTACTCTGATTACTTGTTTTATATAGAATGAATAAATCAGGGCTTAAGCAGAAAGACCAGAATCAAACAAAATCTTTATTTTATTTCACAAATTGACTGATTTAATTAAACACACCCTAAATAATTTGATTAAAAATCTCTAAAGGATAATATTCCATAATAATTTGTTCGCAAAATTGTAAAAAAAGAATTATAAAAATCATTCCAAAATTACAGCTAAAACGGAAAGATAGATTGATAGAGATTGAATAAAAAAGGTAGAAACAGGACATCATAAAAAAGTTTTCAATTGAAAAAGAATCAAAGGAAAGCAGATTAGAAAAATGTTACAGAACAGCAGCAGCTATAAAAGAACAAGAAAGGATCATGTACTCAACAATGAGCCAATTAAATTGAAGAAAGAATATTGTGAAAATTGTTTTGTTTAGTTCAAAATAGTTAATTTAAAATTCTCCCATAATTGCAAGAGATGTTTCAGAACAGTCTGCGATACTTGTGGTTAACAGCGTGAAAAGGCAAGTTATTATAATTTGAAAGAGGGATTGCATATAAATTAAGCTTATTCTACAATAATTAAATAGATTATAGGTTGTCTTGAGAAGCCAGAATAAAATCATAGAATCTGTAATATGTGCAAAGAAGAAAGGAATTCAATCAATTACTTCATTCAAAAGGTAAATTCTGTCTGATAAGCTACCTGAAAAATGTTAAAATGATATTAACAATAATTGAAATTAGCTTATTAATGTAGGTTTATCTCAGCATAATTTATTTTATCAATAATAAAGAATCGACTCAAATGGGGATAGTCCTCATCAATTTCAGATAGATGGCTCGAGTCTCTTGGACTCTTTTTGTAAATAATTCTAGTTCTTTATAGCATTTATAGAAAGATATAAAAATAATAAGAAATATAATAAGGAAGAGATTATTATAATTATTCATTCTTTTTGCTAATTATCTCAAATAACTAATAGCTTTTATAACAGAATAAAATTATAGCAATCAAGCAAGCAAATTAGACTTTCATTTTCCATTAATTTTTATGAAAAGCATTTAGCTTTTAATTATAAAATAATAATCCGAAAATAAATATACTTCCTTACTAACTAGCAAATCATCAAACTAACTAATTTACTTGCCAAATATTAATTTACTGAATTTTTTATTATGCGCTAATTATAGATAAAAGAAAGAATTCAATAAAGAGTATTAAGAAATGGCTGAATAAATCAAAAAGAATTGGAATGAGTTTTAAGCAAAAACACCTGAATTAGATTAAGTAAAGAAGGATTTAAAAGAATTTCATGCAGCTGCATTGAAATATAATTATTCATTCTGCGAGGTTCTTTACCAACTTTAAGGAGATAATAATAATGAAGTAATATCACAAGAAATCTATAACATTATGGTTCGTTTCCTATTTAAAGTAATTAAATATTCAAACTTTATAACTAATCTGAATTTAAATCAATTTATTTATTATTAAAGTATCCTGATGTTGGTTATACAAAGGAATATCTCAAGATATTAACTTTCTTAATGTGCTTTTGCACTCAATAAGAAGCTTATTTCATCTTTTCAAATATCATCTACTATGTAATTCCTCCCCCTCTATACCCAAAAGAAGCTAAGAAAAATAAAATGGAAACAGTTGAAAAATATTTGTAATATATTATCGATGATATTGTTGACTAGAAAGGGTTTGGTGAAGAGAATATTCTCCTTGTTAAATAGTTCCTTTCTGGTAATTACTTCCTTTACTATCAAAGTTTCTTCATTAATTATCTTTAATTCAACGTGTGTTTCTCTATCATTGACAATATCATTATGAAAAGAGATGTAAAATTAAATTTCTTATTTACTTTATAATCATTTTCTATTTAGAATTATTAGAATTTTGTTGTGCTTATTGAATTTTAAAAATTAATGCAAAAAATAGTTTAAGGAATTGGAGAAGTATATCAAGGCTATTTCATTCAAGCATATTGTCAACATGAGATAAGTAGGTTCCAATACTGATTAATTGAATGAAGTCATTTTGAGATGGACTACAAAAGTTAGCGATTTAGATCAAATTATTGCTAAGAATTTTAAAAATATTACACATTAATATCACTTGGATCTCCTTGATAAAAAGTAATACTTTTTACTCAGCTCTTAATTTAAGAAAATGCAAATTTAAATATTTTTCATTCAAATCATGATAAATAGTTAGTTATTAAAGAAATAAATTAAGATAGATTTTATTTTATTACTCCTCTTAATTATATTGAGACTTTAAGGGGGAAAGAATTTTATGAAATTCGTCAATTTATCGAAAAAATTAAATTAATAAATTCTGAAGCAAAACAGTATTTACATCTAAAGTTTACAATATTTTTAGGTTAAATAGCCAATTTTCAATTATTTAAATATAATTTAATAGATTTTTCTCTTTATTTTTAAATTAATTTTTATTAATAGTGAGTAAACTAAGAAAGAAAAAGTGGACAAAAAACAAGACATAGAAAACTTGAAATCTGATTTAGAAACTATGAACTAATATTCTAAGGCCGTTTATGATGAATTGTAGAAAAAGAACTCTGATTATGAAGTACTGTAATAAGAATAAGAAATGATAAGGAGAGAATGTGAGAATTTAAAGAAAGAGAATGATGCATTAAAAAAGGAGCCTAAGAAAACTTAGTAAGACGAATAATAATTCATTTAATTAAAAAGTTAATATGAATAGAAATTGAAGGATTTAGAAAACGATAATAAGAATTTGAAGATAGAAGTGTTTCAGAATACTATGACAGCAATGAAGCTGACTAAAAAGTCTGAAGAAGATATAGCAGCTTTAAATTAGAAATTGTAAGCAGCTTTAGAGAAGTTAAAGTAAGAGGAAATGAAAGTAAAAAAATTACTTAGCGATATCGATTAAATGAAAAAGTAATATATTGAGAATGAAAAGAAATATGTTGAATTAGTGAATTAAGAACGTATGAAAGTGAATAATTTAACAAATCAATGCAAATTAATGTAGTAGAAGATCTAGTAATAATAGTCACAGTAAAGTTCTCCTTAAACTATTTCATAACAGCACTAACAAAATGGATCTGAAATGAATAGATAGGGAAGTTCTTAAACATTACAAGTTCCTAAATCAAATTTAAATATTTAAACTTCTCCTTCAAATAGCAGTAGCTTGACTAATATCCCAAGACTCCCTTCCTCTCCTAATGAAATTAAAATTCCTAGTATGACAGCTATGCCTCCTTCACCAAACACACATTCTCCTACTAGAAGTAGTTCTACTTCAAAGAGTGATCCTCTAGTGTTGTAAATATCTTAACAAAATGCATAGATTTCTTAACAATCTGCATAAATTTCTTAATAATCAGCTTAGATAACTTAATAATAAGCCTAAATTACTTAATGTTAGTAATAAATGATGTCTATGAGGTAGAGAGGAGAGTAATTAGCTCAGTAACTAATGTAAATATAAAAAGAATTTTAAGCAAAAGATAATTAATTAAAAGAAGTGACAAACAAACTTCAAGTTGAACATTCTAAAGTTGAAGAATTATAAGACGATATAGAAGCTAAATAAATGTCAATGACTCTTATTGAAAAGAGCAGTAAAGCTACTATGGAAAGATTCCAAAAAGATTTGACAGAAAAGAATTAAAAAATTGAAGAGCTTACATAGAAACTATAAAAATCTCAAGAATAAATAGAAAAAATGGTAACTGAAATTAATAATTCAGAAAAGAATTCAGAACAATTATTTGAACTTCAACTCGGATAAAAGTAAGCTAGTATTGAATAGAAATCTACTATAATTAGGGAAAAAGAAGATGAAATTAATCATACAAAATAAAAGAATATTGATCTTTAAAAGTAAATTAGAATACTTGAAAGATAAGTTTAAGTTCTTGAAAAAGAGAAAGAAGAATTAAAAGAAAAAATAACAAGTTTAGAAGAGGATCTCTAAAAGAATAATAATCTTTTGTAAAAATTCTAAGAATCAATAGGTAGTTAAGAAATCTTCAATGTAAAAGAAAAGAATCTGCTTGAGAGAGAAAAGGAAATATCTGTGAAGAGCTAATAATTAGAATAGTAGAAGCAGGATCTATAAATAAAGGCTACAGAATTGAAAACAATGGAAGAGAGGTTAATTCTATTAGAAAATTAAATAAAAGAATAGTAATTGCAAGTCATAGAAAAGCAAGAGGAAATATCTGAAACTTAAAATAAATTAAAGTAATTTGATGCAGAATTAAAGAAAAAGAGCAATGATATTCATAAAAATTAAGAATTACTAGTCTAAAAGTAAGTTCAACTCCAAGAGAAGGAGAACCAATTACTTCAAAAAGAATCTGAAATAATTAAAGAATAAGAATCTGTAAATAATCAGATTACAAGTATGGCTACTTAAAAGAAATAACTAGCCATACAAGAGGCTTCTTTAGCTAAAGACAAAGAAAATTTCAAAACAAAGGAATCTAACTTTGCCTAAAAATAGAAATTCTTGTAAGATTTATAAATGTAAATCAATGCTTAATAGCATGAATTAGTTAAATAGAAAGAGATCTTATTAGAAGAGAGAAAAGCAGTTCAAAGCAAGATGGGTGATTTAGATAATATCGAAAAATCTGTAGTAGAAGAGGAATCTATGAAAAGATAGAGATAGATCAAAGAATTAGGTGAATTCTTAGCTAAAATGGAAACCAAACTTAATTAAGCTCACACCAAAATGAAAGAAGATTCAAATCTACTTAGCAGTTAGTTAGGCTTAAATATTGATTTGCTAGAAGATAATTATTTAAAAGAAGAAGATGTTATTGCTGCTAATTGATTAATAATAAATAAACTCAACATTTAAAACATACATATTATAGATAAATAAGAAACAAAGAATTAATAAATTAAAATTCATTTATTGTAAGTAGCCTATTATTGGCTTGAAATAAATTATTAAGAAACTAAAACAAAGATGGTTGATGATAAAAAATAATCTATTGTAATACTTTAAAATTTAATGTATTCTATTATATTGAAATAAATACCATGTTTAATCAAGTAAAGAAGCTCAATTATCTAAATAATTCTGCTATTCTTTCAAAATCATTTATTGTATTTATTTATTTATCCTAATTTTTTATTTATAAATTATATTCTAAAAGCTATTATCTTTCTATTTATTCAAAATATCAATCTATTAACCAAGAACAAACATAATTTATTATTAAACAAAAATTTATTTTATCTCACAATTTATAATTTATTTTAGTTAGTCTCTTATTTACATTTTAAATTTGTAGCTTAAAAACTAGTGTGATTAAATAAATCAACTAAGTTTTATTTCAAATTCCATATTTTTTATCTATTTTTAATTCTATTTAAGGAGAGAAGCATAAATAAACTTATTTAAAAAAAATCTTGTAAAATTATTCAATAGCTAAATAACTCTTAATTAGCTAATTTATAACACCCTTAATAATTATCTAAATAATAAAGTAACTTACAATTGTCTCCCATAATTCTTTATAATTTCTTTATCCTTCTTTTTTATATTAAAAATATGCACAATAATTGATTTTTTTTATCTTAAAAATATACCTCATTAATCTTTAAGAATTCATTCATTAGATACCAAAATCAAAGAATAAAATTTTAGAACAATCTTAAAACTTACCATATATCTTTCATAATTAAAAATTTATTTAAGTCATAAAATAAATAGAGAAAAAATATAAATATGAAAGAAATTGTTTGCATTTTTATAGGGGAATTTGGATTGAATATCGGTATTCCTTTCTGGGAAAAATTCTGTGCTGAATAGTATATTGATCTTTCGGGAAGAAAAATCTAGTTAAAAGACTAACCTCATGAATCTTATTTAGCTCCTTTCTTTTAAGAACTTTCAAGTGGATAGCTAGTACCAAGATCAATATTTATAGATTTAGATCAAACAAAGATAAATAAAGTAAAAAATGGTCATCTTAAAAATTTACTTAATAAAAATAATTTTATATCTGGTAAAGAGGATGCTTCGAGCCTTTTTGTAATTGGTAATAGTTTTGTGTATTAAAACAGAGAGGATATATTTGGCCTCATAAACAGAGAGGTAGAAAAATGCAATAATTTTTAGGGATATTTAATTTTTACTTCTATATGCGGAGGTACTGGCTCAGGAGTATCCCACTACCTTTTATCAGAACTTGGAGGTTATTTCTAATAAAAATCAGAATTACTTAATTTTGTTGAGATTCCTTCTAATAATTTATATAATAATTGTCTTGAGCCTTATAATTGTGTATTTTCAATAGAACAATTAACTTATAACTACAATAACACTAACGTCCTTTTTCAAAATGAGGCTCTTTATAATTACTGTAGTAGGTAATTAGGAATCAAAGAGCCTAATTTTGAGGATATCAATAAATAAATTGTGAATGTAGCTTCTTCATTAATGTCAAGCATAAGATTTGGAGGAAATTAAAATTAAGATTTGACTGAGATAGCAAACAATACTAAACCTAATCCATATTTAAATATGATAATACCATCCTATCATTGTGTATAGAACTCTTTACTTGTAGACAATAATTAGTCTTCAATCAAAAGACTTACATCAACTTTATTTGATTAATCAAATTCTTTTGTTGATTGTAGAAAAGGAATAAGCAAAATTAATAAATGCTTATTTTCAATAAGAGGAGATGTTATACCTAAATTATTCTATCAAGCAAGTTAAGAAATAATTTTAAAATAAAAAAGTTTATTTTCTAACAAATATCCTGAAAATATTATTTTGGATTACACTTAGCAAAATATAAATTAAGAAAATCCCATTTAAAGCACTCATAACATTGATGGACTTGTATTATAAGTAAACTCTTCTCTTCATAGGGTATTAAATTTAATATGTAAGAAGTATCATAAATTAAATTCATCTAGAGCTTATCACTTTTGGATGTATAGTACATATGGTCTTGATAAAGATTTTAGGAGAAATTCTGGACAAAATATGGAACGATATGTTAAAGACTATAAAAATTTAGAGGTTGATCAAGTTGAAAGTGATCAGGATAGTTAGGATGACAATGATAACGAAGAAGAACAAATACCATGAAATTTTAACAATAATTTTTATAAAATATAATAATTATTTAAGTTTTATTATTAAATAATGTATATATTGATGTAACTAAAGTAAACTAAAAATATTAATTTTTGATTAGTTAAATTATTTTTAGGAAAACAACTGCCTCATTTAAACTATAGAGGTAAGCAAGTTAAAAAATTAAATAATGAACATTTAATCTGAATTAGTTTTTTAATCAAAATAGTTAATATTCTTTATCTTATTAATTTTTAATAAAATTACAAAACAAATAATTGAATAAATATAAATATGAACATTTTAATTTACATAAATGCTTTCGAATCCACTATTAGCATTTCACTTCTAATATTCTCCTAATCATTTACTTATTTTTAAAATTGAGAATCAAAATATTGTAAAAAGATAGTTTATTTGATTTATGTATGATCGATAATATACATAAAAAATAAATTATTATCGTTAATAACTAAGAAATAAAGTATAAATGAAGAGTAAGAAATGAATAAATAATTTAATACTAAATAAATCGTTTCTTTGATTAAATATTTAGAAAATTCACATTAATATTATTATTTGTAGAAAATAGAAGGGAATATAATTAAATGATGAGTGAAATAAATAATCTGTCTATCCTATTCGAAATCAAAAATCATTAAATGCAGTGAGTGAGTGACTTCTTTCTCGTTTAGTAAGTAACTAGAGAATCCTCTTTTTGCTGATAATCATTATTAAATAGATCTACTCTTATTTAGAAGACTATATTCCTTAATTTACTGATAATAATTTGTGATAAAAAATATTGAGATAATATCATTAAATTTATATTTTCCGCAAAATTCTTCAGAGATTATTGTTAACATATTCCCAAATAATTAATAAATAGATTTAATTATTTTCTGAAAAGATTAACTCATTTATTAATTATATCTGTAGGATTAGAAACATATTAATTATACTAGATCTAAAGCACTCCAAATATAAATGAGAAAAGATACAAGATCATAGACATTATAGGCATCAACATAAGGAAGTGGTGTAAGCTCATTAAGCGCTTCAGCTGTAAAAAGGGGATAAGTTACTTCCTGTTAATTATGCAATAAAAAATTTGGTACTTTCTTGAAAGAACATTAATGTAAAAGATGTTGTAGAGCAGTCTGCGATGATTGTTCTAAATCTAAGGCGAAAGTAATTAAATTCAATAAATAGTAATTTAACTAGCATTCTCATTTCTATATTAGATAATAGGGTATGATATAAAGCCAAATGTCTCTCATAGAATCTGTAAAGTTTGTAAAGAAGAAAGCGATTTTTAGAATGAATTAAGAACAAAGGTATTGATTATTTAATAGATATAAAACAAATTGGAAATACATTGATATGTAATTATAAAAAAAGAATAATCTACTATTTGGAAACAATAGCGAAATTGCCATTAAATGGTGTACAAACCTATAATTCATTAAGTAAGTTTCTTTTATTTATCTATTTATCTATTCCTTTTTTTAGATACTAAAAATAAATCTTTATCTATTGTATTATTTTCACTTGTTAAAAAATGAAATAACTCAAAAAGTAAGCTAGTCATAGAATAAAGCTGAATTTTAAGAGCAAAAAAATGAATTAGAATATTTACAAAATAAGGATAATATAGATCTTTTATAAGCGAGAATAGAAATGCAGATTAGTTGATTGATTGATTTATTCATATAAAAGAATTAATCTCAAATAGAAATGATAAATTCTTTTTCATCGATTCATTACAAATATCTTATCTAATCAGACTAATAATAGTAGAAATAAATCATTAAAAATCTGCTTATCAAATAATCTTACTTCTCTAAAGATATTTATAGGAGAAATTAATAATTGAATAGATAAAGGTTTAATAATATAATTAATACATTATAAAATGAAGAATATTTTAGTAGGATTAATACAATTCAATCAATATTTTAACTTGAAATAAATTATTAATTATTTAATTTAGTCCATAGACAAGAAATGGAGATTTGACAAGTATGAGAGAAGCTTATGAATAATAAGAAATCGGAAATATTGAATATTCATTTTCATATTCTTTAATTAGAAGGGAGTTTAATTTTTCTTAATTAGAATTCATCCATTATGTATGTGTCAAAGAGGGCGAAGACAAGATAGATTTATTAGTTAAAATGCTTATTTAAAAAATTGTAGGGAAATTAGGATGGGTTGCAATTCCTCCAAAATTGGAATAATTAGTTATGTATCTACTATCCTTTTGCTCAGATTATGTAGCATTTACTCTTGTTTGCTATCTCTATGAAAAACTACTACCAGAGTATGCTCTAGAGTTCCTATCTAAAGTGTAAAGTGACATAGCTATCGAAAGTGAAATTTGGAACTCTGCTAGATAAGTATTGATCCAAAGCTGCAGAGATATTTTCAATTTTAATGAAGCTGAGACAAAAGCAGCAAATGCTTTTATTTTAAACGAAGGAAGAGAAATGCTTTCTACAATGATGATTAAAGATATTAACTTTTAATCATTCCACCACATCTTTGAGGAAATGATGAGCTTAAATAATGTAAATAATTAAATTAATTAAATATGAAATATTTAAATTTTTCAGATTCGGTTTTTTATCAGGTATCTAATCTTAATCTTTTTCTATTAATAGTTTGACGAGTGGGAAAAATCCTTTCTTGCTTTAATTAAATTCAACTTAAATGTGATCAAAGATCCCAAAACTGACACTCATTTAGGAATACTGAGAAATACCAAGATACTTGAATTGAAAAAGATTAAAAAAGATTTTGAGAATTAGTTTAAAGATATTTCACATAAAATAAATTAAAAAAGAAGTGTGTAAGATTAATATTACTTTCTTCTAATTTTTACATTAAATTTTATTTATATAAAGGAGTTCTAATGTAGAATCTTCAAATGAGTTAGAGAAGTTAAGAGACTAATATTAAAAAACTAAGGAATAATTAGAACATAAAGAAAAAGAAATAAATCTATTGAAAAGCTCTGTGATGGAATCTACTCCAAGCAGCTCAAAAGCTAGGTAGTTAATAGGAGATTTTACATCCTAAGTAGAAGGAGAAGGATTGAATGATGATTCAGGTTTACAAAAGAAGAAATAATTAGAAGAAGAGATATCTAAATTATAATTAGAATTAAGTGCAGCTTAAGAAAGAGAAGAGTTTATTAAGGCTTAATTATAATCAGATAAGATTAATTATTTATAAGAGATGAGTATCATGTAAACCTAATTAGAGATATTTAAGAAAAAAGCAGAGCAAGATGATGAAATAGAAAAATAGCTTAATGAATCTTAATAGAGAGAAGAGAATCTAAATAAGTAATTAGAGGAATCTAAACTAGAAAGAGAAAAAGCTCAATTAGCTCTTGAATAGAAGAAAAAGGGAAATGAATTGATTGTTAATGGAATGGAAGAATAAATTAAAGCTAAAGATAACCAAATCATTGAATTGAGGAAGACTTATGAAAGTGAGAAGATAAAATTTGTAGAAATGACTGAAAGAGTTGAAGATCTAAAGAGAAAGTTAGAAGAAAAAACCTAAAAAGAATAAGAATTGTTAAAGATTAATGAAGAGCAGTTAAATAAAGAGAAAACTAATCATATTAATATCATAAATTTAAAATAAAATGAATGGGAAAATGCTTCAAACAAGTTAAATGCTTAATTAAAAGAATTGAATGAGAAGATTGCTAAAATTGAACAAACTAAAAGCGAAGAAAAGAAAGCATTATAGACTTAGAATGGATAGTTAGAAGCTAACATTCTATCTCTTGAAAGTAAATTGAAAGGAGAACAAGATAAGCTCTCTCAATCAGAGTAACAGATCAAGAAACTGTAGAATTAATTAAGTGATTAATAGAATGATTAAGACTCCAAGATTATAGGATTGAATGCTTAAATCTAGAATTTATTATCAGATGTGACTACCTTTAAAGAATAATCTAAAAAATAGAAAGAATTAGAAAATTAGCTTGAGTAGTTAACATAATAGAATAAGAAAATGGAAAGTGAATTAAGTAAAAAAAATGAAATTATTTTATAACATGAAAATACTGAAAAAGATTTAAAGAAGTAAATTTAAGAGTAATAGGAAAAGCTCAGAGAAGCTGAGAATAATGTCAAAAATTTAAAATCATCTGAATCTGAATTGTCCAATAATCATAAATAAGAGATTAATTCATTAAATGAGAAGGTTAAAGAATTAGAAACCAAATTAGAGAAGAAGAAAGAGAAAGCTAATGAATTATAAGTTAATTTAAGTGGCTTAATGACAGCTAAGTCAGAGTTAGAAGAATAGATATTATAGAATAAAAGTGTAAATTAATAAATGGAATTATCTCTATAAGAAGAAAAGGAGAAGCACAAAGAGACCATTGGTAATCTCAAAAAATAAGCTTAAAAAGATAAAGAAGACTTTGATCATTAATTGAATATACAAAGAGAGTAATTTGAGACTAAATTAAGAGAAACTCTCGAAGCTAATTCTGGTAAAGAATTATAGGAGTAGATCGAATAAATTAAGGAATAGTATTCTAAATAAAATAAAGAATTGAATGAGAGATATAATGATTTATCAGCAAAGCTTGAAAATGAAAAGAGTGAGAGAGAAAAGGAAGTCACAGAATTGTAGAATCAACTGCATGAAAAGAGTGAACAAATTCATTCTATGATTAAAAAGCATGAAGATGAAATAAAGGCATAGAAAAAGTAATTAGATCTTGAAAAAGAGAAACTGATTAAATAATATGCTGATGAACGTATAGAATTAGAGAAATAAATAGAAGAAAAAGAAGCACAAATTCAAAGCACTCAATAAAGCTCAAATTTACTGTAATAGGAGTTATTAGAAAAAGAGAAATAAAGAACTAAAATAGAAGAGGAGAATGAAAAATTGAATAGATAATTAGAAAATACTATTGCTGAGAATGTTATTCAAATCGCTTAATTATAAAAATCTAATGAGGAGAGTATTTAATCTTTGAAAGAAGAGAATAATTTGGCTACTTAAAAACTTTTAAATGAGCTATAAGAGGAAAAGAATGAAAATACTAACAAAATCAATAAATTAGAATAAGAATTGTAATCTTAAATCAATTAACTCCAATAAGATATGACTAAAAAGAATAAAATGATTGATGAAATAAGTATTTAAATGATAAAAGAAGAAGAAGAAAAGACTTCCATTAAACAATAGTTACACAAATTCGAAGAGGAGAAATAATAATTATCCCTCTAATTGAAATAAAAGTTATAAGAAATAGAGGAACTTTCATAAAGCAGCAGCAATAGCAGAATAGAATTAATATAATCTCACGAATAACAAATTTAGAAAGTATAAATAGAATTAGATTAAACAAGATAACAATTAAATGATCTTAAAACATAACTTGAATCATCTTAGAATAAAGTTGAAGAGTTAAAGAATGAGAATACATCAGTCTTAGCTGATTTAGAGAAACAGTAAAAGTAGTGGGATGAAAAAGAGTTGAATTACAGTAATAGAGAGAAGGAGTTGTAAGAGAAGTTAGATTAAAAGAATTAAACAATAAGTGCATTTTATGAAAATCAGAACTAAATTGTATCTAAGAATGAAGAGATTCAACAATAATATTTAAATTAACATGAGCAATAACTAAAATAATTACAGTCAAAAAATGAACATGAAATTTCATAGCTTTAAATCAAGAATAAGTAAGAATTGCAATAACTTTAAGCTAAGCATGAATAGGAAATCAAATAAACTATTAGTAAATTACAAAATGATTTGAAGTAATCTGAAATAAAACTTGATCAAGAAATCAACTTACAAAAATTAGCACTATAGTAAGAGTACTAACTAAAGTTAACACAAATTTAAGAAGAGTAAAATTAAAAGGATAATATTATTAACTAGCATCTTAAAGATATTCAACTGCTGTAAAGTTAAGTAGAGATCCTCTAAAACGAAAAGAATGAAAGTGCAATTAAGATCACTTCACTTGATAAAGAAGTAATTCAGCTCAAGTCGAGACTAACAGAAGTAAAGAATCCCGAAGAACATTAATAATAGAAAGATGATGACCACACTAAATAATAAGAATTATTAATTCATTCACTTTAAGAGGAAATCTAATTGATTAAGAATGAAAAGAGCCAATATGAATCTGAAGTAAAAGCACTTAAATTTTCATTAAAATAGACTAAGATAATGTCTGCCAATGACATAGATCATGAAAATAATCTTTAAACTCTTAGATACTCTAACTCTACCCATTCTATCCATGATATCGATTCTAATCACAGTTTAAACGTATCTCCTACACACATTCCTAAATTAAATATGTCAGCTTTAACTAAAGAAACATCTGAATTCATCTCTCCCAGATAACCCAATAGTGCTACTTCAACAAAAATAATGGAGTTGTAAATATAGGTTAGATCACTTGAAACGAAGAACACTGAATTGAAAGAAAGTTTAAGGGCATTCAAGGATATAAGTAAAATCAATGGAGAAATGAAAAAACTCTTAGATGAAAATAGAAAGTCTATGAAAGATCTTGAGGTTGAACTATCTTCTAAGAAATATGAAAATGAACAATTACAAAAGGAAGTAAAGGAATTGAGAGAGACTCTCACAGATTTTGAAAACTTTGAAGAAAAATTACTTGAAATGCGTAAAATCGACACTAATCGTTTCGAGTAAGTTAATGATAAGATTGAAGATTTGAAAGAAGTGTCACAATCAAGAATTGAAATGGTCAATATAATATAAATATTTGCTTTGAACTTTAAGAAAGAATTAGATGATAGAAATGAGAAATTGAGACAATACCTCAGAAAACTTGAAAAAATGACTCGAGAATTTAGTAAAATGCAAGAATAAAACGAAGAGATGTCTCAATTATTGCTATAAAATAAAATAGATATTTCTCAAATTTTCTAACAAGATCAGGAAGAAAATACTTTGTACAGATAGAATTCTTCATCAAGTGATATAGATAGAAGATCAATTTCAGATATTCCAGAATTTAATCCTACAGGACGTATTAGGACTAATAATTAGGATAATTTCAGAGATCACAATACTACCTGTACGGGAGGAGATTGCAATATTTTTTGAGGAAATAAAATATTTAAGAAATATTTACTCTTTTTAATTTAAATAAAAATAAATTATATTACTATTTTTTACTAACTACCTACCTACCTATCTACCTTAATTCCATATCCCATTTTTATCAATGTATTTCAATCTATCTATTCTTGTTTCCAATTATCAAATTGATTCATATTGCTAAAGTATTTACTCAAAATATAAAAATGATAATGAATTAATAAATATAATCTAAAGAGTATCTATCATCTAAAATTAATGAATAAAATTCAGTATTCCAATTAATGTTCAAAAATTAAAATGGTTAATCTCAAAAATTAATTATATTTTAATATTCTCAAAATTAATAGATTTACTACTTTTGATGAAGTATTAGAAAAGATTAA